>ARYC01000983.1:0-64525 GCA_000711775.1 Oxytricha trifallax | reverse complement strand
ATTTAAGGCTATCTCCAATATAAATAAATGAATGTGAATTCTACCTACTCAGTCATTATTGAACTTTAAACTATTTCACAAACCTAAATATTAAGCTGATTATACTTGCATTTCTAAAAATGATTTCCCTAACATTTTTTAAAGTCATTCTTTGGAATTATTTGATCAAGAGAGCTCTCTGTTCCAACACGCGCATTTGATTTTTTACTTTTTTCTATAACAAAAGATTAATAAAATACTTAGCCTTAGTTAATTCCATTTGATTTTCTTCTGTGACATAATCTCCAATAACATTCTCTGAATTCACTTTCTCTGAATTTTAATTATCCTAAAAAACTTACCATTTTGTAAAGATTAGACAATTCAGGATGAGTTTCTTCGTGCTTCCCCTTGGTACACACCAGTGAATCAAAGCTTCCAATATCTATTGATTCAAAGATGTGAAGGTTGGCTACTGCTCAGCTAGCGTCTTCCAGTACCCACTAGTGAGGGATCTCCGAGTAAGAACGAGTAAAATCTTCCAATATATTTTAAGCCTTCTTACCCCTCAATCCGATCGAAAAAAAGCTTCCATTATCTTTTAGTGACCACCCGAAACTCATCCTAAATTTATTATGGCGGTGCCTCACTTAAGTAGGGTTTGCATCACTACCACCCATTTCAATATTCAAGGGTTTGATAAAGAGTAATTTACTGAAACTTATTTTATAAAGATTTTGAAATTGCTTTTTTAACTTCTATCGCACATTTTTTTCTTCAAGCACTGATAAATTTTGCTAAGTATTTAAAGTATCTAAAGTTATGATTTCAAAACTATTGCTTGTTTCAAGAAATAAAGCCAAGTCTTAAAACTCTAATATTCCGTTGCTTTATTTTTATTATCTTATCATTCAGCTTTGATGATTTAATTCTAAAACTTAAAAATGCATGAACTTCTTTAAATCTCAGCACTTATTTAATTCTTGGACTCTTTTAAGAAGGGTCTACAATCAAGAGATGTAGCTGATCCATAGAGTCATTCTAGTTAATAGAGCATGATAGCTTGACTATCTTTTACTTGTAGGGCATTTAAACAGTTTAAGCTTTACAGCTTTTTATTTCTTCAATAGCTAAAAATGCCAAAATCTTAAAAGCAGAGAGTTTCTTAAAAGGCTTAAATACAATTTGTTTACTCTTAATGGAGGGTATCCAACCATAGGCTGCGGCTGGACCCTAATGCTCCCGAGTAGAAGGAGCATGTTTGATATTGGCTATTATAAAAGTTAGGAAGCAGTCTTAAGTTAGGGCAGCAAAAAATCAAGAGGCAAAAGTTTGATCTTTGCTCAAATTTGCGAAATTTTAATGTGATAATGAATTATGAAATTCGCTGGCTTAAATAGGCCTGGAACCATACAATCTGGAGTCATGCAGCTGGATTCATACAACTGGAGCTGTACAACTTGGATTCTTACAACCTAAGGTTGAGTCTTGCATATTTTGTCTCTAATGCAGCTATACAACTTTATGTTGAGCAATTAACATACTCAGTGATTTCTTAATACACTTTTGCATGAATTTTTGAGATATCTTCAGGATATCTTCCTGGAACCATACAACCTGGAGATATCTTCAGGATATCTTCATCTGGAACCATACAACCTTAGAGTGGATTCTTAACTTAGCATCTCTAATTCGACTAAACCACCTCAAATATAACTCTATCACTTATATATGATGTTGCTATACTCTATTGCATTGATTGGAGGTGTTATGGAGGTATAGTGATTATAAGGGGTAAGAAATGACAAGTTTGACTTTAGAGAGGTTTTTGACTTCTTAACCATAGTATTGCTTAGAATTTAGGTCTATTCTCAAACTAAAGACCAATTGACTTAACATACCCAACTCTCACCTAATCATGCCAACCCATCCAAATCATCATTAATCGTATCAGAGGCATCGAAAACATCATTAGAGTTGAAGTCAGAGCTCTTTGGCAAAAATCGATGTTTCAAGATAGATACTCAAACTGTTGGTTTGAAAGCTGTTATTAACTGTCATGAAATACTAAGAATTTTGAAGTTTGGCCTCTTATATTCTAACCCATATACTTCAGATCAGCTTGTATTTGCATTTATATATGCATCACTGTTGTGTTGTATCATATCAATAAAGTAAGGCTCGCCAATCATAAAGTAGGCAGAGCTATAAGCAATATTATCGAAAATTTTCACAAGCCTTGAAATTTGAGATATCTTCAGGATATCTTCCTGGAACCATACAACCTAAGGGTGGAACCATACAACCTCAAAACCAAAATTTGATAAAATCTATAATAATGCAAAATTTATGCCTGATATAAGTGGATATGAATACTGCAATCGATTGCTGCATTATCTAGTCATTTAGTAGAGTGCAATCGTAAAGTATAATAGAAGAGTAAATTAGATTAAAGAGTATAGTGCAAGAGATTAGGTTGTGAATGTATTAGGGAAGGGATTATTAATAGTTTGCGAATTAGTCACTGACAGTTGTTTAAGAACTCGATTTCATCCTTAAGGTGCATGATATGTCTTGGGTAGTCTGCTTCAATCATGCCTAATAGTTCATTAGCAACATCTTTGATAGTGATCTTGCCAGACCAGAGTTGTTGCACTTAGCCATAGCCTCGTCCAATTCTTGCAAAGCACAATTAATCGAAATTTTTATTATCATTCAATTGGTTGAATATAGATTTGCTCAACTTATTGCACCATCCTAAGAATTGCTTTTTAAGAGCAATCATTCTGATATTAATGTTGTCTCTTTCAAATGAAGCAAGCTTTGATATACCAAGTCATGAAAACTAATTGCTGCTGCGCAACAAAAGTAGTAGAATTGCAAACAACCTTTGTAATAGCAAATGTTTCCAAACTTAATTTATGCACAATTGTCTCATTTTCGTTTCTCTCAAATAAACAAAATGCATCTTCTACTCTGAATACTCTGAATGCTCTGCAACTCTTCTAAGTTCTTGCTATGTATTGAAATGCTTATTAGCCTCTATTTTAGTTCAAGATGACAAATCTCTCTCATTATAAGTTTCATTTGTGAGAAACTTAAATTATATGTAAATTTGGGCATTTTGCATTAATCAACATTGAGCAAGCATGATCAATCAATTGATCAAGAACTATCAATAAATTGCTCTATATAGTTTGAAGAACACTGCTTAGGACAACTGCAAGGATATTGTTTCGTTTATTAATCAATCAATTATTTATTGATAATGATTTTATCGCTACACTGCATCACTCGCTGATTTAAGTTTGACTGTGATTAAACTTTTGCTAACGCTTGCTAAGATTAGATAGCTAGCGTCGCAATCATTGAATTTGAGAATATCGTTCATATTATAAATCAGTTGCATTGCAAGACAAACTTTTCAGATATGTGAACTATTGGTCATTGATTGCTTGCATCACTTTCATATTTTTAGCACTAAGTTAATTTAATACTATTAAATTTTGCATCATTGCTTATATATTTTCAATCGAAATTTAAATAATAAATTAACATGCATTAATAATTAATGGCAGAAGAATCAAAGACTGCGCAGTTTTTATTGCAATAGTTAAATTTTTGTTTGATTTTATGCTTCATTTTAGATTGATCCTGAGTATGCTGAATTTCAGTCGCGGAATAGCATAGCACTAAATATTATGAATAAATTTGATTTTACTATATGTTTTTATTTAAAGCAGCCTGCGGAAGATCCAACACTGTATGTTGGGTCTTGCTTTAAATAAAAACATATAGTTAAATCAAATTTATTCATAATATTTGTGCTATGCTATTCCGCGACTGAAATTCAGCATACTCAGGATCAATCTAAAATGAAGCATAAAATCAAACAAAAATTTAACTATTGCAATAAATACTGCGCAGTCTTTGATTTTTCTTCCATTAATTATTAATGCATGTTAATTTATTATTTAAATTTCGATTGAAAATATATAAGCAATGATGCAAAATTTAATAGTATTATATATTAAAAATTAACTTAGCGCTAAAAATATGAAAGTGATGCAAGCAATCAATGACCAATAGTTCACATATCTGAAAAGTTTGTCTTGCATTGCAACTGATTTATAATATGAACGATATTCTCACATTCAATGATTGCGACGCTAGCTATCTATCTTAGCAAGCGTTAGCAAAAGTTTAATCACAGTCAAACTTAAATCAGCGAGTGATGCAGTGTAGCGATAAAATCATTATCAATAAAATAATTGATTGATTAATAAACGAAACAATATCCTTGCAGTTGTCCTAAGCAGTGTTCTTCAAACTATATAGAGCAATTTATTGATGGTTCTTGATCAATTGATTGATCATGCTTGCTCAATGTTGATTAATGCAAAATGCCCAAATTACATATAATTTAAGTTTCTCACAAATGAAACTTATAATGAGAGAGATTTGTCATCTTGAACTAAAATAGAGGCTAATAAGCATTTCAATACATAGCAAGAACTTAGAAGAGAGTTGCAGAGCATTCAGAGTATTCAGAGTAGAAGATGCATTTTGTTTATTTGAGAGAAACGAAAATGAGACAATTGTGCATAAATTAGTTTGGAAACATTTGCTATTACAAAGGTTGTTTGCAATTCTACTACTTTTGTTGCGCAGCAGCAATTAGTTTTCATGACTTGGTATATCAAAGCTTGCTTCATTTGAAATGAGACAACATTAATATCAGAATGATTGCTCTTATAAAGCAATTCTTAGGATGGTGCAATAAGTTGAGCAAATCTATATTCAACCAATTGAATGATAATAAAAATTTCGATTCATTGTGCTTTGCAAGAATTGGACGAGGCTATGTCTAAGTGCAACGACTCTGGTCTGGCAAGATCACTATCAAGGCTGTTGCTAATGAACTCTTAGCATGATTGAAGCTGACTATCCAGACATATCATGCACCTTAAGGATGAAATCGCGTTCTTAAACAACTGTCAGTGACTAATTCGCAAACTATTAATAATCCCTTCCCTAATGCATTCACAACCTAATCTCTTGCACTATACTCTTTAATCTAATTTACTCTTCTATTATACTTTGTGATTGCACTCTACTAAATGACTAGATAATGCAGCAATCGATTGCAGTATTCATATGCACTTATATCAGGCATAAATTTTGCATTATTATGAGATTTTATTAAATTTGGTTTTGAGGTTGTATGGTTCCACCCTTAGGTTGTATGGTTCCAGGAAGATATCCTGAGATATCTCCAATTTCAAGGCTTGTGAAAATTTTCGATAATATTGCTTATAGCTCTGCCTACTTTATGATTGGCGAGCCTTACTTTATTGATATGATACAATACAACAGTGATGCATATATAAATGCAAATACATGCTGATCTGATGTATATGGGTTAGAATATGAGAGGCCAAACTTCAAAAATTCTTAGTATTTCATGACAGTTTATAACAGTTTTCAAACCAACAGTTTGAGTCTCTATCTTGAAACATCGATTTTTGCCTAAGAGCTCTGACTTCAACTCTAATGATGTTTTCGATGCCTCTGATACGATTAATGATGATTTGGATGGGTTTGGCATGATTAGGTGAGAGTTGGGTATGTTAAGTCAATTGGTCTTTAGTTTGAGAATAGACCTAAATTCTAAGCAATACTATGGTTAAGAAGTCAAAAACCTCTCTAAAGTCAAACTTGTCATTTCTTACCCCTTATAATCACTATACCTCCATAACACCTCCAATCAATGCAATAGAGTATAGCAACATCATATATAAGTGATAGAGTTCTATTTGAGGTGGTTTAGTCGAATTATAGATGCTAAGTTGAAGAATCCACTCTAAGGTTGTATGGTTCCAGATGAAGATATCCTGAAGATATCTCCAGGTTGTATGGTTCCAGGAAGATGTCCTGAAGATATCTCCAAAATTCATGCAAAAGTGTATTAAGAAATCACTGAGTATGTTAATTGCTCAACATAAAGTTGTATAGCTGCATTAGAGACAAAATATGCAAGACTCAACCTTAGGTTGTAAGAATCCAAGTTGTACAGCTCCAGTTGTATGAATCCAGCTGTATGACTCCAGATTGTATGGTTCTAGGCCTATTTAAGCCAGCGAATTTCATAATTCATTATCATATTAAAATTTCGCAAATTTGAGCAAAAATCAAACTTTTGCCTCTTGATTTTTTGCTGCCCTAACTTAAGACTGCTTCCTAACTTTTATAATAGCCAATATCAAACATGCTCCTTCTACTCGGGAGCATTAGGGTCCAGCCGCAGCCTATGGTTGGATACCCTCCATTAAGAGTAAACAAATTGTATTTAAGCCTTTTAAGAAACTCTCTGCTTTTAAGATTTTGGCATTTTTAGCTATTGAAGAAATAAAAAGCTGTAAAGCTTAAACTGTTTAAATGCCCTACAAGTAAAAGATAGTCAAGCTATCATGCTCTATTAACTAGAATGACTCTATGGATCAGCTACATCTCTTGATTGTAGACCCTTCTTAAAAGAGTCCAAGAATTAAATAAGTGCTGAGATTTAAAGAAGTTCATGCATTTTTAAGTTTTAGAATTAAATCATCAAAGCTGAATGATAAGATAATAAAAATAAAGCAACGGAATATTAGAGTTTTAAGACTTGGCTTTATTTCTTGAAACAAGCAATAGTTTTGAAATCATAACTTTAGATACTTTAAATACTTAGCAAAATTTATCAGTGCTTGAAGAAAAAAATGTGCGATAGAAGTTAAAAAAGCAATTTCAAAATCTTTATAAAATAAGTTTCAGTAAATTACTCTTTATCAAACCCTTGAATATTGAAATGGGTGGTAGTGATGCAAACCCTACTTAAGTGAGGCACCGCCATAATAAATTTAGGATGAGTTTCGGGTGGTCACTAAAAGATAATGGAAGCTTTTTTTCGATCGGATTGAGGGGTAAGAAGGCTTAAAATATATTGGAAGATTTTACTCGTTCTTACTCGGAGATCCCTCTCACTAGTGGGTACTGGAAGACGCTAGCTGAGCAGTAGCCAACCTTCACATCTTTGAATCAATAGATATTGGAAGCTTTGATTCACTGGTGTGTACCAAGGGGAAGCACGAAGAAACTCATCCTGAATTGTCTAATCTTTACAAAATGGTAAGTTTTTTAGGATAATTAAAATTCAGAGAAAGTGAATTCAGAGAATGTTATTGGAGATTATGTCACAGAAGAAAATCAAATGGAATTAACTAAGGCTAAGTATTTTATTAATCTTTTGTTATAGAAAAAAGTAAAAAATCAAATGCGCGTGTTGGAACAGAGAGCTCTCTTGATCAAATAATTCCAAAGAATGACTTTAAAAAATGTTAGGGAAATCATTTTTAGAAATGCAAGTATAATCAGCTTAATATTTAGGTTTGTGAAATAGTTTAAAGTTCAATAATGACTGAGTAGGTAGAATTCACATTCATTTATTTATATTGGAGATAGCCTTAAATTACAATAATCTGAAACATGAAGCGGATTTGGAAGGTTTTAGGGGGTTTTGGCTTGTATTAGAAAATCTGATTTTAAATCACTTTAGTTTCTATATTAGTTATTAGGAGCTAGTAGAATTTGCGATAAACATCCAGATTAGAGCTAGTAATAATTTTGACATTTAGAGAGGTTTATACTGCAGTAATAAAATCATAAATAATCAAATAGATAATTAGCTTGAATTATTATTAATCACTCTTTTAGTGTAATTGCCACTTTGAATTGTCTAAGGTAATTTAGCTTTAGCTTAATGTAAATTAAATTAGCGCTTATTGCAATATATAAAAATAGTTAGGTTACTTAGTAAAGTGTAGGATTTGAGATGGCATTTATAAATCACCATCTCCTATTAAAACTACTCTAAACAAATTATTCTTAAATCAAACAGTAAAGGTGACTGCTCCAACAAAATCTTAGGGTTCTGGCATTTCTTGCGAAGTCAACTGCTTTCTCACTTCTTCATCATACTTATTCATAGTCTTTCTGTATTCTCCCTTGATTTAACTATAAATTGCGCGTTAGCAATAGTTTAATTTAAATTGCTTACTCTACTTGAATTAGACTGTCATTATCAAAGCTGAAGAACCAACCATCAGAAGAATCTTCAGGATCAAGAAGTATATAAACTTATTGCATGTATGGGTCTTCCTTCTTGAATGGATAAATCCATACGTTGTGATATCCGCACCACTTATTGGTTACAGCAACAACTGGTTCGCTCTCTGCAACCTCCAAAATTACAACATTCTTGAAGCCTCTTTGCGGATCAACTTAAAACTTGAATGTGCGCTTGAATCGCTCGTCGATCACCTATACTTTGCGAATGCATCAACATTGCTAAATTACTTGCCTTATATATTTCTAAGATGTATCCACCAGGTGCTTTAGATGAATGATTGAAAGTGAAGCAGTGCTGCTTGGTAGTTTTGCTTGACTTCATTCTTTGATTTAATTTTTGATTATAAAATAATAACTTATTAATAATAAAGCATCAATTGCGAGGTTGCATGAACCTCTTTTTGCATATTATATTGCTTAACAGTTGCAATTAATCAAACATAATAATTCTAAGCTTGTTTAGGTTTGCAATGCATTGCTCAACCCATCTCTTATGTTTAAGCAGGTCTGTACCTGAAGTTCATGATTTCGATCACAAATTAGATAAGCTCTTAGTTGTCACCCAGGAATAGACCTTAGATTTATATGGTTCTGATAGTGTGAAAGGCAAGTTGAATGCCAAAGACGATTGTGTATTGCTCAAGTGACTGTTCCATGAATTGAAGCACTTAAGTTCCAGTGAGAACTTATCCTCGCGAATCTGTTATGAAGGAGCGCTACATTAGCAAGTTTGATAATTAATAATATTAACATAATATAATAGTCTTAAGATAGCTCAATATTAAGTTTAATATAAGCATGTAGTTATAAGATTAATTTATTCTATCAATGAAAATCTTGAATTATAGTATATACTATTAAACTTAGTTATTATATTAAATAGTTCTAATTTAAAAATGAAAGCAGCTCTAAAATCAAATCTCCTTAGTGAGCAATCTGAAAAACTATCGCAATCTTTGCAAGAGCTATCGCAACACTCGATCGTCAGTGACGATCATCTAAGCCAGCATTTATTTCAAAACATCAAGCAAAGTTGAGTCAAGGTTTAAGATAAGCAAATTACAAAGTGGGGTCCTGTGATTTTAGGAAAGAATTTCGTGCAAGTGGTTGCTCCTGCAAAATATTCTTACAATACTGGAACTCTGCTCAACTCTGGTGAGGTTCCTCCTCAAGTGGGTTCCTTGCAAGGAGGGTTGATCATATAGATGCCATTAGAAGGAATCGATGCATATTTGAAAGATGTTATAGATTTGAAGAGCTTGCTCAACGACGATTCACTCTGCTAATACCTTGAGCAGTTCTTAAATAATTTTCGCAAATCAAAGTTGGTAAGTAGAATAATCTAAAATTTAAGAATCACTCTAATCCAAATTATATTTAGATATCTGGATCTACTAAAGATAAGCAATCAACGCAATTGATTCAAACTGGATTTCTATCTCTGATTTAAAATTCAAAGCAGCTAAACTCTAATCATCTTTAAGAAAGCAATCCCTATTTAAAGCCTCGAGAAGCAAAGCTTGCACATAAGCGACTTGAGATAGTAAGAATGTATATGGAAGATTAGTTGAAGCCAAAGTAAATTTTTAAGAAGTTGCGAGTGACAGCAGAGTTTGTATCAAGAACTGTTGAGAAGTTTAAGCATGAGTTGAAAACCAAAGTATTGCATCCTTAAAAACCAAAAAATCTGGCAAGAGAAGGGAGAGAGATAATGAGCAGCTGGTTGCTGCTGTTGGCGAATGCATCGAAGAAGTTGGGATTTATCAGTGCACTGGAAGAAATATTCACAATCGATTGCAAGAAATGAAAACGAGCTTGCCATTAAAGTATACATTCAAAGTGCCTTGCATCTCAACAATACATAAAATTCTCAAAGAGTAGTTTCATTTGAAGTTTGGGAAGACAGAGGCGGCGAATGTTAAATATAGAGATCCTGCTTATAATAGCAAGCGCTTATGGGTGAGTCGACTATTATCATAGTTCTTAAGAGAGGATGCAGTAATAATATCAGTTGATGAAAGCAACTTCAGATCAGACTACTTACCCCTTAAGCAGTGGGCACTAAATTAGAAGAGTATCTTGGGTAAGAGGAAGACTAACGATAGTAAAATGATTGCAACCAAGAGGTATAGGAGAATCATCGCGTGCGATAAGGAGTTGCAGTATGGAGGAATGCTGCTTGGAAAGAAATTGAATGAATCGTATTCTTCAGGATCATCGAAAGAGTTAAATGCAATCTCATATATAAAATCTAGCCTTCCACCAGCTGAAATCAGCTCTTAAAGTATTTCAGTGCAAGATGATAACAACGATTCATAAGCAAGTATCCAGCATTCATCAAGAACACTTAAGGCAAAGTCAATCTCAAGACTACATTCTAGCACCAGTAGTTTAAATAAGTTGGCTAAACAATCGATTTTGTTGAAATCTGAAAAATCATCAATCAGTTCTAAAGTAAGCCATTTGATCATAGTTTTTATTGAACAACTTATAGAAGTCAGCCATTTTACATACTCCTCCTCGATAGAGTTTGAAAGCAAGACAGACATTGAATAAAGATCTATCCCCTATTCCTGAAGTGGAAGACAGTGCCCAAAACTAATCGAGTACTCTGAAGAAATTCAGAAATTTGAAGTTGCAGAGCACTGTCAAGAAAGTCACTTCGGATGATGAACAGATTAAACGAATTCATTCAGGGCTCACGCCATTGATCGACAGAGTATCAAAACTAAAGTTGCAATCGACTTTGAAGAAATCAAGCAGGTCTTTGTTAAGTTAGAGATAGAGAGAAGTGATTCAGCTAACTCCTAGAAAGCTATCGCTCTCAGTATTAAGCAGCTCGAATATAGATGAGAGTAAGTACAAGAAGTTGAATTTGCAAGTTGATGGTTGGTGCATGTTGATAGTCTATGATATGTTGGTTCTATACTTGACTTTGATAAACTATTCTATTGAACTGAGTCGGAGCGATTACTTATCTTTGATAGCATTAAGAGCGAGAGAGATGCAATTCGAAAAGTAATATCTGAAAATGATTCGATGATTTAAACTACCATGCTAGATGAAGATACCCTGAAGATATCTCTTGGGTTGCATGGTTCCAATCAAGAGTTGCACGGATCCGCGCTAAGGTTGTATAGATCCATGTTGTATGATTCCAGGATGTATGGATCCAGGTTGTATGAATACAAGTTGTATGGATCTGCTCTTACATTACAGGATTCAGCACTTAGGTTGTATGGTTCCAGATGAAGACACCTTGAAGATATCTCAAGGTTGCATGGTTCCAGAATCCACAAAATCAACATATCTAACTTTAGACTCCAAATCATTATGCATACTATCATCAGACTATTATCATGACAACTCTGCTATCGTTCTCAAATTTATTCAACCTCTCTTATAGGTGACCTATAACCAAATCAGAGCCAACTTGAAGAATCAAAGGATGGTATCAAACCCATAGCATTGTTGTCAGATCAAATCCAGCTTAATTTAAACTATAAACCAATCTCACAATATCAAAAGGAAATGCTTGCCAATTTAGGTGATTATGGTTTAAAAGCTAGGCAGTTGTCTATTGAAAAATAAATAATGAAGAGATAGCAATACTCTATGAGTCTGATAGCTGCAATTGCGGTTGATAGAGTGGTATCGACTCAAATAATTGAAGGAGGATTCGATTCAGTACTATTCGAAAACTTTATCTATCAGACGCTAAGAAGTATAAGAACTGACAAAGATTTATGCAATAAGAAGGTGGTGCTCTTGATGGATAATGCGATAATTCATAAATATTCAGAGATGCTTGCGACTGCTCGTCGCTTCAAAGTCAATGTTCTTTTCAACGCAGAATACTCGCCCTGGCTCAACCCAATCGAATAGTTGTTTGCATACATAAAAAAGAACCTCAAGCAGCAGAAATATTAATAGCAAGTAAGTATACTATGATAACTAAAATTTAGAGTGCAGCTGGTCAAGCGCATCCAAGACATTATAAAAAATATGAACGAGGATGATGTTCGAGGACTCTGGGCATTCAGCATCAAGAAATGGATTCATACTATGAGATATGGCTTTGTTTGAGATACTTCTCAAATCTTAGTATTGCACCTTAAAACATAAATTCTATTAGAGCTTATAATTCTTGCATCATATATACTACTGCAACTACTATTGCTGTTGCTATTACTGCTGCTACTAATACTGTAATTAAAATAAAACCTCTCTCAATTAAAAAGCGATTTACGTTTTAAAACAAATAGATTAATTATAAATTACTGCATTATTATAATCTCTAATTCATATTTTATAGTTTATTATTACAGTTGAAGTCAAACATGGAAACCAACACTGACTTCCCAATTTTATTGCAAAAATTACAAACCCTATTTGGTTCATTCCTAACTTCGATCAATTTTACGCAAACCTTATTCGAAATCAATTCTATTAAAAATCGAGAAATCACTCAAAAGTTTTCAATTAGTGAGAGGTGCTGCTGCTTATACTGCTTTAGTTCAAAATTTATCATACTTCTCACAAGGTCATAGTTGACTTGACTGCGATAGAAACTAATTGAATGCTACTCATAAATGTATGCTATGATTATTGATAAATCGCGATTTCGTGGATTCATCACTAAGAAGCCTAATTTAAGCTGCAAAAACATACTCATCACAATTCTAATACTTTGATTAACTACTGGAATTGAGCTCCTGTTCACTCAAAGTCATATCAACCACAAAATTGAGACTAATAAAAAAGTTCATCGCTCAGCAAGCATACTCTAAGAATTATGATAAAAACCAATGAAATCAGGATGATAGCTTTGACTTCGCGTATTGGTCATAAGTATGTGTTTATAAAGCAGGTTTAAAGACTTTGGTCATGAAAGTGGAGTTTCTTGAATGTTTTGAGCAAAGCAGTGTCATAACTTCTATTAGAGCGCGTCGATGTCAATTTTGGTCATTTTAGACGGAACCCACTCAAAATATCAATATTTTCTTGACTGCGCTCAACTAGCATCCAATCACCTAGATCTCGACGATTTAAAGAAAATTTCACAATAATCCATCGATTTTGAAGATTTTGACCTCTGCTTTCAAAATAGGGTATGGTCACTCCAGATTTTGTAAAAATGGCCAATTACTCTAAATACAGCTAAAAACTTCGATTTTAATCGATTTTGACCACGAACACCCTATAGTGGTCAACTTTCAAGACAAATTCTGACTTTAACAACGATTTTGGCCACTTAAGATGCAAATTTGCATTTTCACCTCGATTTTGACCAACCTGCTTAAATACTACAGAGATAAATACAAACATAGAAACTTTGACATCGGATAGAATATTTTGACATTTTGACTACTAATCTCAACTTTTGTCATTTCAGAAAGAATTATGGGGATGCATGTCAATTTTGACCATATATGCAAGTAAAAGTAACAAATAAGTAATAAAAAGTTGCAATTTGACTAATTTTCGCAAATAAGACTAAACACATAGTAAAAGAGTAGTAATAATATATATAATTTAATTTGTATTTTAATTTTCACATTTCCCCGATTCGAATGTATTTTATCAATATCAGTAAACAAAATTATATAGTTTAAGCTCTAAACGATATTATATTAAATATAGCAGAGGAAAAAATGTCAAAGATAGACTCTCAGTACTGGAAAGATCTAATGAACAGTGTCGTAATTTTTTTCAGTGATTGATCAGCATGATTAGGGAGCAAAAAAGCTAATAATCAATATATTCCAAGAGAAGTAACAGATTAATATGGGCAGTAATTTTAATATATGTTATTTAAAGGATCAAATGAATGAGATGAAGGATAGTACTGAAAGTTTTAATGAGTGAGTACATAATAAATTGCAGTAAAATGCTAAATATACATGGTTGCAAAAGAAGAAACCAGCTAGGGAATAAATGAAAGTGTTGAATGAACTGCTTATTGCAGATAATGATGAATTAATCTATTTGATGATTAAGTTGGTTTCATAAAGCAAGAATTCAATAAATTTAATGCGCCTTTGTCTTATTTTTAAATTCATGTAATTAAGCTCTGATTGCTTTAACTGATTTAACTTAAATTCTACTGTATGTATTTTAATTCATATCTTTATCGTGTATTTAATTCACTTTATTTTTACTTGTACAGAATTTTGCACTTGTAATTTAATTGATATTTCATAAATTGATTAAAATATTTATTAGCAAAATATGTTTTAAAAAAATAATTATATATTTCGTAAATACAAACAATAAATAGATATAATGAGATGAAAAACAGGAGGGCAGTGTTCAAGTGTTACTGAAACATTCGATTCAAATGAAATTCATAACTAAATTATTGATAATCATAAATGTGATAAGTTATTTAATTATTATTCTCAATTAAAGAATGAGTAGTTTGATAGGTTTAACAATAAATCATGGATCTAAATCAAAACAATGTAAAATACATATTATTACTATATGAAAAAATAAGAATCAAATACATATATTTAGATAGTTCAATCTTGTAACCCTCTTAGACAATCTTACCATAAACATAAATCTTGCTATTAAAACAATACTCCTGCCCTACTATGCCTTATAGTTATATAATGAACTCGATACAATCTTATCTACTAAAAGCATATAGCAATAATCTTAATTAAAAAACACTAATTAACGTATAAGGACAATTCAATTATTAAATTAAATATAAATATGCGGGAAATAACTTTAGTTGAATACCAGAATACTCAAAATGCTCTAACTATACTGAGAAAAAGAACAGTCAAGGAAAAATCGCAGGAATAATTTTCAATAATTATACACATGAAACAAACATACTAAATAAATATGATTAAAATATATCATAATAATTTTTATATATTTGCTTTATTAAATTAAGTTAATTCACGTATAACTGAGCAAATAGATCCAAAGAAACGTTTCCCCCCGTCAAAACATTTATAAGTGATTAATTAACCAATAAATCTTACATTTTAATAAAACCACAATGTAGTTATTTACAATTTTTTGTAGACGATAGAAAATAAATCAAATACAATTTACTCTTAGCTTAAAACTATTATTCAACTTCACAACTTCTAGATCTCCTCTCTCAAATTCTTGAGGCATTCCTCCCTCTCACTGTCCATGTCCTTGATCTCCTCGCATTTTCCATCCTTAGGTCTGAATTTCGATACCTCCTGTATTAATGAATCTACGGTGTCCTTAGTGAGGGCGGTCTTGAATCTCATCATGAACTGAAGGGGGGTGTGGGGGGAGATCTGCAAGAGCGTGGCCAGGCCCTTCTTTAATCTATGCTTAACGGTGTTGCTTCTCTGTGTTTTCTTGTTTACTGATATGGGGGGACACTTGTCTCTATCAGCAAGGTTCATGATTGTTGTCAAATGTTCCATTGTTCTTGATTGGATCCTACTTAGTGCAAGACAATCAGAATGTCAAGCTTCAGACGACATCACGTTTGGAATTTCTAATTGTGAATTGTACTTAAAACTTGTTGCAGACGAATTCAACCATTTTTAACAAACCACCATAGTCTAATCGTACCTCGATCGAGAGAGCACAGCCTGAGCTAGTGAATAACAAATACCTGAACAGGCAGCTGTCTACTTGTCAAAGGATATTGAAGGTTTACTTTTGCACATGACGACAGGTAGTTGGAATATTCGAAATCAATCGACCCTTATTATTCTCAAAAATCAGCTCCATGCAGTGAAAAGAATGTTGTATCCGTATTACTTTAGGACCTTGTAGAGTGCTGCCCCCAAATACTAGTTTGGCTGTAATAGACTAGGGTGTCTGGAATCCTGATTTAGAAGGGGTTTATGCAAATAGCTTCTGCACTTGAGCAATATTGTATTCGCTAGGCGGAATGCACAAGAGTTTCGTGCTTTTGAACAAGAGCTTGTGCTTTTTGTAACTCATGAGTATTCGGGATGCCAATTAGCTTGGCGGCTCTGATCCAATGTTGTTCGGACAGCAGCTATTAAGGAGGTACCTGCTGGGAGTAGCGGCCTCAAAGTATTTGTCTTGTTATAGGTACGATTTACCTCCTTCTCTACAAATGGTGTTAAAAATTAAGGCTTGATTCTTGCCTGATGAGGGGTAGCGAGACATTCGTCGTAGGATCCAAGATTTTTCTCATAGTTTGGTAATGTGTTAAATCATCATGAGAAAATCCAATATGGTGCCCGCCATCTTCCTCCCCATTTCGACAGTTGAATTTAAGGTCTCGTCCACTTATTTCAAATTGGAAAGCGTGGAGCGCGTGCCAAGAATGTAACCAACCACATGTCAGAGTGCCCTATGACTTCTATTCGCTATCTAAATGTTGCTCAAGAGATTGTTTACGCGCTGTTTGAAAGATGTCTTTGTTAGCAGGGGACGTCAAATTCAAGAATGTCAAGCAGCAGATCATGAGTTGGGTCTTCCGGCAACTCTGGGTCGTCTTGCTCGCATAGTGAATTGTGAATATCGAGTAGTAGGGGGCTTATAGATGGGGATTGTGTGTATGTTAGGATTTCTAAACTATTATTATAGGGGTTGGAAGATTTATAATAAGTAAATCAGGGATCTCGTCATTTTGGTAGCTTTAGAGTAGATCACTATACTACCACTACTACTACTACATCGTCACCCAAATCTTGTAAATAACTACATAGGGGTTTTGTAATAACTAAGTATTAAGTTCATTAATTTCATTCAATTTCTTATTACAATAAATTCCAAGCAAATTAATCATAGATATATAGAATTTAAATATATTATTATATAATGAGTGTTTATTCATGTGAGCCGTTCTTCTAGATATTCGCAAAAGACTGGTTAAATGTACAGAGGTACTTCATGATGTTCAACTTAAAAGTTGGATATATGAAAATGGAGATTGGAAGGTCGGGAATGACACTGGAGGAAGATGAAGTTACAAGGGACATCGAGAGAAGAACCACTATGCTATGGCAGAAAGTAGACGAGGAGATAAGAACATCTCTTTTCAATTCTCATATCGACAATTGAGACGAATGGGTTATCAGAGAAGCACCTAAAGCTTCTGTCGACAATGGTACCTTGTGCGAAGGGAAATTCAGCGAAATGATAGGAGAGGTCTCAGAGGAAAAGGCTACATGTTCAACAACAAGCAAAGTACCAAAAATTATACTAAGCAAAAGGAACACACCAGCAACTAAGAGGATAACTCAAAGTGAAATGCAAAAATTAGAACAGAAGAGAAGGAAGCTCAAAAAGAAGGCAAAGGTCACAAAATGGAGAAAGTAAATGAAGAGGAGTCAGAATGAAGAAGACGGAGAACCGCAGGTGCTCTTTCTCATTTTGTTTATTTAGCTAGCTGTCTTTAATATAATGAGTGTTTTAACAAAATCTCACATTTTTAATTGCTCAATATTTCCATTACTTGCACTATCACGTTTGTATAGTTATGAATAGTGCTACAGAGACTAATTTTGAATTAGATATCAATGTTTTTTATTTAAAATTTATAATTATTACATTAGTATAATAAAAACCTTTATTAAACTCTAAAATAAAAATTAAAAACCTAATATTAAAATAAACCTAATAAAGTTAATCTTGCAAAACTTAAATATCTAAGACAATAGAAAAACAGGTTCAATCATTGGCAAAAAAGTATAATCGGAGAAAGGAAACTTGTAGACAACTAAAATTCAATAAAAGGATTACAGAAAACAACAGAAAGGCTGGTTAGAAGAGAAAATCATGAATGCGATAAAGTAAAGTAACTAATACATTTAAAACAATATTATCTCATAAATTGTTTATTATTAATAAATTGAATTTATACTTATTCTGAAGCTTCATTTATGAACATATCATAATAAATAAATATAATTCTTAATATTATGGATTTACTAATTATATGAATCATCCATTAATGAGCCAATAAATTAGAAGAGTATTTTGTGTATCCTTAATAATCACTAAAACGATTGAACCATTTAGATTACATAATTGCTTTTGCATTATTAGAAGTTTCCTCATTTTTATAGATTACATAACTATACATAAGCTTAGCTTCTATAACTTAAAAATTATATTTAATTTAATAGGTGTCAGTGGGTTAAATTCAATTTTTTGGCAAAGCAATTTGACAACTTAAAGATAAAAGAAAACTTTTTTATTAAAAACTTGATAAATAAATAATATATTATTTTTATAAATTATTTAGAAAAATTGATAAATTTAAAAGAAAAGTGCTTGGGCTGAATAATAAAATTTTGTATCAAACGGGTCATCCGCAAAAAATAAATTAAAGGTAATACTCTCAATTTATGTAATATGAATGTTGCAGCCTATTAGTAAGTTGGAAGCATTCGCTCAACCGATTCCGGTACCAAGAAAGAGGAAACCGTGAAGGCACTCGACTTTTACGAGATAAGTTACGGATCAGAGAACCTCCTCAGAATATGTCAGAAAAGATATAAGGGGACTATGCTAATAAAAATTTTCGATCGTTGATTAAATAAGTCATAATAAAATTAAATGATTCACCTATCCTTCCAACCTAGACTGAGTTTATCAAGGAAAAGGTAGGAGTTAAGAGATACACCGCTAGCATAAGAAATGGCAATATAAACTAGAGATAAGCGAGATAATAACTTGCATAAGAATAGTTCTAGAAGAATGCCATTTGAGATTTCACCCATAATAAATCAATCAATATAAAAGTTCTTTGAAAAGAAGAAATACCAAAACAAAAAGAACATTTAAAGAGAAGTAAAAATTTATAATAAATGAGGAAAATGAAACAGACGTTAAAAAAGACTGCAAGAAGAAATAATGGAATCCGAAAAATAAAATAACAAAATGGGGTAGCATGTGAGCATGGGGCAGAAGACGAAACTAGAGTCATCGAATATAGTGGAGAACGATTTATTAAAAATCAAATAATTTATAATAAAGATTAAAATAAAATTAAACAATGGTAATATACGTAAAATAAATCAAGAAAACTATTAAAAAAAAACAAAAAATAATTAAATTAAAATATATTCTTATAGTTGTACGGATGATAATAGTATATTAATTGGTCAGTGTGAATATAGGTTTTGGTAGAGGTTGAGTGGTCAAAGTGGTTTTTTATAATATTTTTATTATATTTATTTTTCTATATTTTTACTTTTTTATGTAATAAAATAGATTTTTTTAAATTAATTTAAATTTATTATTTTAGCTCTTTTAATAATTATTTCGGGGGGGAAGTTTCCTGCACGTTTTAATTTTTTATGTTAAATTTAATAAATTTGACATAAATTAACAAAATTAATATTTTTTTACCCATTAAATATTAAGAGCATATCGCTCATCATTGAAGTAGTTAAAGAAAATATAGTCTAACATTATAAAGGCATGGTAAGAACAAGAAAAATTCAATCAGAATTTCAATAAAAATTGGATAAAATATTTGGAATTACTATAACAGAACCTATAAATATTAGATGAAAAATGTCAGAGTTGTTGGAATCTGAAGAGAGATATTGACTATTGATTAAAAAATTAAAGTATAATTAAATGTTGAAATTAGTCCTGAAGTTAGTTGATAGTTTTTATAAAGATTAATTTAATTAAAAAAATAAAAATTATAAAAATTTAAAAGAGTGCAGGAAACTTCCCTAAAATTTTTTTTTATCATAAACCGGTGCAGGAAACTTCCCCCCCCCCATTATTTCATATCTAGCATAAATATTTATATTTTATTTCTTAATCTTTATTTAAATAATCTCATAGATTATAATAATAATAATTAACTCTCATCGAGGGCTTAAAGCCACCCGAGCATATCATTATGAAGGAACTCAGTTCCTTTGGTTGTTTCTTCTCTTTTTGTTTTTTTTTCTGAGTCTTTTTGGTTGTCTTTGTTTGTTGTTTTTTTTTCTACCCATTTTTGATTCTGTCTTCTGCTTGTTTTAAGATGGTGACAGAGTCGTCACCCGATGTGTTTATATTTAATTGATGATTAACTTATAAGATTTTAAGATTTTAACCGAGAATTTGAAAAGACCAAGGGAGATAATAGATTTAAAATTTTCTTTCATGAAGAAGATGAGATCACTTGAGGTTCTTGGAAAAGTCCCAAGGTGAATTAAATCTGATAGTGTTTGTGTTGAGCATGTGGTCATAGTCTGTGTCACAGTACATTATGACATCTTAGGCGTAGGATCTAAGTTTGTCAATGGTCTTGAGAAAGGTTCTGATCTGTTTAGGTGTGTCAGGGTCATTAGCTATGGTGTACTAGGCTTTGGTTTCTCTGTCAAGGATGTCTTCTACTTATTCAAAGTAGTGAGCATTTGTGTTGGAGAGTCCTTGGGTTGCTGTTTAAATTCTCAAGGATACGATTTGTTACTTGAGTTCTAGAGCTCTGAAGAGGGTTCTAGCTGAAACTTTTGTACCGCTGTTAGCTTCTGCAATGAGGGCCTTGTAGGTATGGTCTGTCTTGGTTGTGTAGAAGTCTGGTAGGTCCTTGATCTTTGTGGAAGCTTTGTCGTTCATTTGGACGTTTCTTGGGTTGCTCATATTTAATAGTGATTAATTTATTATTATTAATTAGGAATCCAATTTTAAATTTTCCTAGTAGGAAATCTTATTAAAGGGTGATTCCTTAAAAATTGTTAAGGGTTCCTATTCAATAGGAATTTTGTTTAATGAAGTATAAGAGGACGTCAAGGATTTTTCACCTCCTTCATAGAAGGTGAGATCGGCTTCGGAGTCGTAGTCTAGTGAACTAGACTTGTCTAATGGCGCATTAAGAAGCTAAGTATTCCTGTTCTTCCTCTATAAACTGTTAGTTGAGGCTCGAGATCTCTTGTTGAGAGAGCCTGTTGTAAAATTGTGAGAGGGCACTATTGAGTAAAAATAGAAATATTTACCAAGAATGAGAGAATAATCAACTTTTTCTCTATATTATTTATTTATATATTCCTAATTAATTAATTAAAATCGCACTCCAACCCTAATTGTTATATTTTAAGGATAGAGTGCGGAATATATTATAAAATTAATAAAAAAGTGAATTGTGTTGATAATATTACATTTAATTTATTTAAAACGACATTAAGTTTTATTAATAATTAAGAATATTACATTTTATTTTATAAAATATCGTAATTATGATTAATCTTAAAAACTTATCTATTAATAATTAAAATATATTTAAATTTTATGATCTAAATTTTATTAATAAAAACTTAATGTCGTTTTAAATAAATGAAATGTAATATTATCAATACAAATGACTTATTTATTAATTTTATAATATATTCCGCACTCTATCCTTAAAATATAACAATTAGGGTTGGAGTGCGATTTTAATTAATTAATTAGGAATATATAAATAAATAATATAGAGAAAAAGTTGATTATTCTCTCATTCTTGGTAAATATTTCTATTTTTACTCATTAAGTGGCTGAAAATCAATTTAAATGTTAATAGGAGGAGAGGGTTGAGGGATGAACTCTGGGGATTGGGCCTCCAGGTTTCCAAAATCAGTGGATGGCTGTTAGGCTGTAGGAATCCATTTGTTGTTGACTTAAACTAAGTAAAGTGACTAGGCTAGAAGTTCTAGCCAGTTTGCAACGTAATGGTTGTTTTGGTTGGGGGCTCTGATTTTGGCTTCATTTCTGAGTTTTAAGATTAGGGATGGTTTTATCTTGGCAACCTTTTTGGCAATGTAGATAACTTTCTGAATTGTGAGATGTCCCCAATCATTGTTCATAGACTCTGAGATGATGATGTCTGGATCCTCTGATGAGGGTTGAAATGAAGTTTTTTGTGTAGGTCGAGAAGTTGGGCATTTCGCTCTTATGTTCCACTCACTTTGATTATAATTTTTATTTTATCAATTAAACTCTCATAGATTATTAAAGTCATTAAGTTTGGGTTGTTAACATTAATTAATTTTATCTTAATTTCATTTTGACTTTTATATTTAATGTTTAGTATGATAATTAAATATTTTTGCTCTCAGAAAATTCCTTTTATTCTTTTACAATAAAGATGCTTATTTTCGATATTGTCTTATTATTTTTATTTTAGCCAATAATAATTAATTATTATATAAATTGTTCTTTATTCTAATACTCTTGTCTCTATTCTTAATTTTACTTTTACATTAATTAAATTATTATATATTTTATTACATTTATTTTTAAGATTTTTTTTAATATTTTAAAAAATTTATTTCGCTTTCAATTATTTTTGTACATATTATTTATTTAAAGAATAATTACTTTTAAAATCAATCTTAAAATTTCGATTGCCTTCTATTTTTCTATTAATTTATCTGATTTTATTTAATTTTTACTTAAGTTAATTTATAAGTATTAATTATTTGTTAAATCTTAAAGATTACTATTTATTATAAATTTATTATAAAAAACTGCTGATATTTAGATTAATATAAATAAAATTACTGCTTATTTTTTTTAAAAATGAAAATTACATATAAATTTTTTAAATAATTGTATATACTAAACAATAAGATTTTAATTATGCTGTTTATATTGTTAATTATTATAAATATTTTCAAAATAATTTCTTCTTCTACAAATACAAGAAATCAGTCTTTAATATAAAGCATTAGGCTTATTGAGTAATTTCACTTACTTTCCTTAACTTTATTTCTTAGAATTAATTATTTTGAATTAATAGGAGTGACGGTAAATAAAATTTTGTATATTTTCGAGATAATTTGAATAAGTTAAATCAAAGTATTTGAAATGAAATTAATGTGAGAGAAAAAATACTTACTTTAATATTTTTAGATCCTTGAGATTAAGCATTATTGTATCTTTTTTTTATTAAAAAAATCTGGTCTTAAGCACTTTTTATATTTTAATCAGCATATATTATTATAATCAATTGTTAATTTAAAAATTATAAAAAAAATTTATGATCAATATTCATATTTATATAATTAAACTAACATTTGGAAATGAATTTCTTCTTTGAAAATACATACTCAACTAAAATGACTTTATTCTAAAATTTCAAATTAAGTTTTTGTTAATAAATAAGAAACCAGGCATCTTCAGAAACATAGATTAAGAGGTTAATTTATTTTACAATTTTGTCAATATTATGAAAATTTTATGAAAAATATAACTCCTAACTAAATTTTCATTTAAATTGATTAAATTTTTACACATAAAACTGTCGCAATCATATTGATTAATTATATAATAACATTATAAATAATAATCTATTACTTATATTATGTTAATTTAAAACACAAACTAAGATAATCTTATTAAAGTTTTATTCCCAAACCATTTAAAATGTGTGCCATATTATTATTAATTAGATTGCTAAAAAATAATAATTATAAATGTAAAAAATCTTTTATTTATTTAATTTTAGCATGATTCTATTCATTTAATGCTATTATATTTAATAGCTAGACATTTAGTTTTCATCAGTAGCTTCGATTATTTATTCTTTTTACAATGACTATCTGCTTAAAGTCTTAACTTATAATGATATATATTAAGATTTTATATTTATCCTTTCTTTGATGTTTTTATATTAGAAGATAAAATAAATCTGTAATTTCTCTTTTATATATATTTAATGCTTTCATAAAAAATAAATAAGCGAAAGATGGTAGTGGCAAAGCTTATTATGTAAATGGCATTATAATATATTATTATAAAATTGCCATATTTTTGAATTCCCTCAAGCTGAAATATCGTGGCTCACAATTCTGCTCTAGAAAAAATAACACTTCAATATGCACTCCAAATCAGGGGAGAAATTCACTAATAAAAATATCTTATTGTAATGGAATAATCTAGCGATAGTTGACATACTCCAAGTTTATAGATTTTATAGTTGCTTGAGCTACAGAGATATCATATTGATAGTAAATTTTGACAAAAAGGATTTATAATACATTCTTTGGATGCCGAAAGTCCAGTTACTAATAATACAAGTATACTGAAAGAGCATCAAAGATTCAGAAATACTAAATATTCCCGCTAGGAATTTGGACTAAAATGACTAAGTAATCAAGTCAAGAGATATTCTTGAAATTTTCATTGCAGAAATCAGAAGTAAATTAATGAATCTAGATACTATTGCTAATTCAGCAAGATACTTACCGTAGTATAACTTACAGCATATAGCACTTATTACAGTCGCTATCAAAATGTGTCTAAGGAGGAACATAGGAACTTATTTACTCTTGCTGAAGTTGTTGCTTTAGGTGATGTCAATTCATCAAGGTTACTGTTACTATTTTAGGAAATACTCATTATTAGTAACCTGGCTACAAACATTAAAAAGAATTTAGACTGAATACTATTGAGCAAAATATTATCCCCGAATCACTCCCAGTTGATTAGAATAACTATCACCATATTACATTTCTAATCTTGTTAATAATCACAGTCAATTTCTCAACAGTGCAATGATGCGATGTGCAAATGTCACCTAAAGTAAGAATTATATTTCTGTTGAGCTCCAATTTACTCGCATTGCTCACATCAATAACCCTGTGTGAGATTAGCCTAAATATACTTTTGTTTTATTTATTGATATGATAAAGCTTGTCACTCAGTAGAATTTGATGCAATTTCCAAATATAAATTAATATTTTGAAATTTTTACAAGCTATTTTAATAATAATCTTTTTTAAATATATTAAAATGGCAAGTATCTCGGAATTGATGAAATTTCGAGATTCGTGATTCGTGCAAATAAATGGAATTAATTAATCAGCTTACTATATGTTGTTAATAAATGAAATTAATATTTAATAAAATTAAAGTACATCAAATAAATGTTATTATAATTAAGAATCAATTAAATTACTCTATTTTGAAATTAAAAATCTTTAAATTATGAGTATTAAGCAAGTAAATATTTATATATATTATCTCTTTAAAATTTATTTATTTGATGTACTTTAATTTTATTAAATATTAATTTCATTTATTAACAACATATAGTAAGTTGATAAATTAATTCCATTTATTTGACACAAATCTCGAAATTTCATCGATTCCAAGATACTTGCCATTTTAATATATTTGTTATTAAAATAACTTGTATAAATTTCAGATTATTAATTTATTTTTGGAAATTTCATCAAATTTCACTCACTCTTCATGACTAGCAACTTCTCGATACTAATTAGGTTTTTATTATAATGTTTAATATTTAGCAAAATAATTAATGTTTTTGTGTTTAGTGAATAAAAGTATTTCTTATAATTACTGCTATCTATAAGCAAACTAATTGAAGTTTTACTTTATCACCTAAATTATTTATTATACGCGAAATTTAAAAAACAATTTATAGATTATTTTATTTTAAGAGCTTTTAAGCTAATGTTTTATGTTCTTTATACAATTAAAATGTCAATTCTTTTGAAGTTTTATTTTTTTTAATTTATTAATATGGTATGATATAGTGGTTTGATTTCAATAAATATTGTTAATTTATTGATAAACTAACAGTTCTTACTTTTCATTTTAATTAAATACCTTTAATTATTATTTCGTATTGATACACATATAGCTCTTGAATAATCAAAAAAGAAACGATTAGTATTTATTCTTAAATTATCGCATAAATAGTCAATATTTATCAAGTGAATCAAATCTCAAATATTTGTAAATTTTAATGCTAATTCTGTATAATTTATTTGTATGTTGAAATGAACACTTTCGTTTAACTATTAATTACATTTTCCTTATAAATCAAGAATAATCTTCAGAATAACTTAATGCAATTAGATTATATCCCTGGATTCATAATATTTATATATGAATATAGTAAAATTAATAGCAGAATAAATTTCAGCAAAATTATTATCACCTTATATTTATTGGTGATAATATAGTATAAACTTCTCAATAAACTATCATCATATCTCACAATAATGTATAAGTATAGAAATTGTATCTAAATATAAAGAAATATATAAATTACCTACCATTGTAGAACAGGCTTTGAATTGATGTTATATTAATATATGTATCTTAAATCCGAATGAAAATGTTCATATCTAGAATGTTTGATTCACTAAGCTAGTTGATATAGGCTATAAAGCAGCTATATCACATTGAAAAAATAGCATTATATAGTATATATATCTTCAGAACTGGCATTTGTAAGGGTTTAGAATTTTTTACTTGCTACTGCACAGCATTTATGATTTTAACACATAATTTTATGGGTAGAAATGATTTGGGGTTTTTCTCGAATGCAATCTTCATAACAATATTAACCATTTTTCAAATATAAAGCAATTGATTTTTAATTGTTCTCATTATTAAGGTAAAAATATCGTTTTATAAGTCAATTAGAAAATTAATAATCTAACAAGAGTGATGTATAATTATATTCTGGGTTTGATCTGATAATAATTAATCTCTTTTAATCATCATATCGCGTTAATAGTTCTAAACCTCCCTCTTCGCGCAGTCTTGTAGGTGTATTGTTTCCTGACTTTGATCACACTCCTCTTAATTCGTACTGTATAGCTTGTAAATCCGGTAGCTTGGATATTTCTGCACATTCTCAGTGTCTTTCGTGTGAATTTAGAGCATCTCCGAATATCGTGTCTTCTCCAGTTGCTCCGCCTCCCACAGTATATACTGTGTATCAGAAGGTACAACTTGTAAAAAACACAAACTTTCAAGTCAAAATTTTAAAAATATGGGTGATAGTAACAATCATAGATGAACGAAGAATAAGGTTTCGACAAGAATGAAATAAGTTTAGGTAAGTAACATTTCTCTTTGGAGAATTCACTTTGAGCTCAACTTATTTCATTCTTGTCGAAACCTTATTCTTCGTTCATCTATGATTGTTACTATCACTCATATTTTTAAAATTTTGACTTGAAAGTTTGTGTTTTTTACAAGTTGTACCTTCTGATACACAGTATATACTGTGGGAGGCGGAGCAACTGGAGAAGACACGATATTCGGAGATGCTCTAAATTCACACGAAAGACACTGAGAATGTGCAGAAATATCCAAGCTACCGGATTTACAAGCTATACAGTACGAATTAAGAGGAGTGTGATCAAAGTCAGGAAACAATACACCTACAAGACTGCGCGAAGAGGGAGGTTTAGAACTATTAACGCGATATGATGATTAAAAGAGATTAATTATTATCAGATCAAACCCAGAATATAATTATACATCACTCTTGTTAGATTATTAATTTTCTAATTGACTTATAAAACGATATTTTTACCTTATAATCTGTTAAATTACTGTGATCGAGATTGAACTCAACTTCTAAAAGATATGAATACTCCAATTAATTGTTTTCATTTTATTATCATACACAATAATTGTAATGCAAAAATTGTGCATGAAGAGAATGTTTTTCTTAATAAAGTCTTGTATGACTGAGCTAACTGCAATCTATGCGAGTATTTGGAAATATCTGAAATTATTAGAAGGTAAATTATTTTAAATTCAACCGTGTTACAAGAAAGTAGTAAATAACGTGAGGTAAATATACACATAGAGTAACATAATAAAAATAGTTGAAAAATCATAATTACCTATAAAACAATGTTTATATTTGTTGTAATATATCTCTAGTTCATTATTTAACACTTTGTCCAATAAATCTTTACTATGTTGTTGTACCCCATCTTTCTTTTCTTTTTCATTTGATGATATTATACTGAATTTATTTATGATTTTCCAGAATATTTATTATAAAACAGATTAATTTATTCATTGTCATAGAAGCTAAATCTTAAATTATAAAGATTAATAAATATAATTAAATTTAAATTACTTCGATGTATTTTATATATCAATTAACTTTTTTTGGTTTATCAATATCTAAAATCTATCTTTGCGAAATACCTCTTTCAATTTAATATTAGAGAGGGCAATTAGATTAATTAAGTTGGGGCCTACAGAGTTTAGTGATCTATTTCTTGAAATTTACTTAATTTAATATTAAATAAATTAAATTTGATTTAGTAAAATGAAGATATTAATCACCAAGGTTTCCAAGTTCGCTTGATAGACTAAATTGTTTTATATAAAAATAAATTCCCAAAACTTCATTGTATATGTTCCAGATTAGAAGTTTAAGCCTAACAGATCTTATCACTTTGTCTACTCGCTTGTTTGATCGATACTGGTTAAATAACAAAGTTTTGTGCAAACGCCAAACATTTTTATGTTGCTTATAAATTTATTATTATTCACTAATCAATTCAGAACGATTATATCATAATTAATTAGATCTTAAATCTCAACATAGCCATTTAAATTATATTTATGATATAAAACTAATATATTCAAGTTTAATTGAGTTTAGTCTATCATAATATGACTTAAATAGGATTATGTATAAAAAACATTAATTAATCACGCATATTATTATTCTAAGGTATTCTGGTTTTCATTTTTACTCTTTGTTCATTTAAAATTCATTAAGAGACTAAATTATCATTAGATATTTAAGCAAAACAGCCACCAGAGCAAGACTTTTCACAGATTGAACAAGAGACTTTAAAAACATAATTTACAAAATTAACTCAAGTACTCTAATAATAGAAAATAATGATATTCTTAACAATCGGTAATGATGGAAATCCTGAACCAACTCCTATTTCAATAGAAAATTTGAATCAAGAAAAAAGGAATTGAAACTAGACAATAAAAAGTGTGAGTCTGACAAAAAAAATGAATTTGAAAAGAATTAGATAAACAATCACAAGCTTGTAAATACAAGTTGGGTAAACATAAATTAATAATTTAAAAATTGAATCAATGTAAAAATCAAAAATCAAGAATTTGAGTAAAAGTTAATACATTTAACTAAGTTTTAGGAGTTTAAAAATATAATTTTAAATTAATCTGATCTCTAATAAATTTATGATAGAAATAAAATGCATTAAATATGTATAATTAATTTCTTCTTTGATTTATGTGACTCATTTATTGATTCTGTTACCGCTCAATGCCCTTCCCAACCTATTTCTATATCTTCTTCTGCTACTTCTAATTTCTCCTCCAATAACTCAAACAAAATGTAAAAATATAAATGTTTTTTTGCTTGAGACTATATATTTGTGTGTTTTATAATCTCTTATTTTAAAACAATTAAACTAAAATTTTTTAAGATTTAAGAGTTGATGTTTATATAATATTAGCAAAATTTTTACTTTTGTACAAACAGAAGTCATTTATCTAATGGAAATATCTCCTAACAGCTCTTTAAAATTAACATCTTTGTAGTAATGCTGATTATTAACATGCATAAACCTATACTGACAATTTAGGATTTTAATATTTCTTTTTAGATAGAATACCTTTCTTAAACTTATCAATTTTCATTACTTTTAAAATTTTATTACTAGCAATTAAATTGAATTAGTCGCCATATAAACCTTTATACAGACCAAATACACTTTGCGTCATTCTGCTTTTTTTAATCTTCATTGGTCATTTATTATTATTTTCTAGCACTTTGACAGCTAATCTTTTACTAATGATAAAAGAATTTAAAAAAATAAAGCAATTTTTTCACTTTCATGATCATTTCAACACAATTAGCTATTAGACTTATCAGAGCATTTGTCTTCTTTAATAGACCTTTACTCATCTTTAATTGTTGGAATACCAAAATTCTATAAATTTAAAGCTGTTTATTTTGATGTTATTATTTTTACCAAATAAATTCATAATCTTATGTTTAAAATCAGCGTACCATTAAAGTCCAGTAGTATAATTTTAAATTAACTTTAAAAAAATTTTGAATGAAAATCCTATGTTATTATACTTTCTCATATTTTATTTGCTAACCAGTTTCTTTTATGATTAGCCTTATAAGGATGGAAATTGAAAAACCTTAAACGGCACTCATTGTAAGACCAGATCAAAGTTCGATGGTACTTGTAGTTGTGTAGTTGTAAACCCCCGATTCAACAAACTTTATATTTAAAATTTTTTATTATTAATTTCCTGATATAGTTTTGAAGTTATACTATTAACTTGTATACTCTTGAAATTATAATGCGACATTTAAATATTTCATTGCAATTTATTTAAATAAATCCATCTATTTTATATACTTAGTGTGTTAATATCCAAAACTTTGCTAGGTCTTATTTTCATTTAATGATATGACATATTTAAGGATTTACATCTTGTGAGTTTTTAGGATTGTCAATTTAAAATGCTAAAATGATCCATATCAATATTTTACTTATTTCAAATATTTAAAGAATCAATTTTTTATAGTTTATTTTTAACAGATATCTTATTTTTAGAATTTAAAACTGAAGATAATTATTATTTATTTATAATAAAATTCAGATAAATTCATTTATATGATGTCTAAAACCTTATAAAATAAGAATTCTATACAAACCTGATTCTCCTGAATAGAAAGATAAATAAAAAATAATTAATTTAAAATTATCGAAATTCTATTATTTAAATTTAATTTAAAAAATTTTTATTAAAAATAATAACTCTTATAATAGCATGCATTTAAGTAATTTAAATGAAATAGGCAATATAGATGTTTATAGATTAAATTAATAACAATTAATTGCAATAATTTTAATTTACATAAATATGATAACTTTGTAATAATCATGATTTTTTAGAAAACATTTTTAAATGTGGTGATACTCATTCCTACTGCATAAAACAGATAATTTATAAATTTTCAAAGCACAGCGGTCTCTAGAATACAATTACTGAGTCTTGTAGATCAATGGCTCCACACGACGCTCAATATTTATATATGATGGCTAGACCAACAAAAAGGATCATTGAAATTGTATATAATTTAAATAAAAATTTTAAAACCTGATGACACTCACGCAATGAGCATGTAAACATTATATTCTGGGTATTCAAAAGGATGATGTATAAGATTAAATTAATCCCGTGAGCACTCGAGCAATGGCTCCAGTATGATATTGACTTTGAGAATAAATCATGTGCTTATTGGATTTATTGCAATCCTCTTCTATTGCTATAAAAGAATTAATAATATTATATCATACAGCAGTGGTAAGATTATTATATCAATCTTTGAGATTAATTTCTAAAGAATATCATTAATATTCTTCTTTGGATGTCTTTACCCTCAAATTTGCAATCAATCAAGACCCTTGAAATTATACAAGCATGTTTTTACTTTCTCCCATATTTAATACTTAAATAGATTGATATAAGCGTATTTTTCTATGTCATATTATTGCTTTTCTGCCGAACCTCTCTGTCGCCACTATTATTCAAACAGGTCCCTTCACTTCAAATATAAGAAAAAATATTAATTTTAACTTATATAGAACATCAAATTAAAAATTTTATTTTTCTAATTCGATTAATTATACTTGCTATAGATTAAATTTATGTATTCATAATTTATCATAATTATGAAAATTCCTAATGTCAATCAGTTTAATCATAAGTTTTTTTTCGCCTTTCTGTCGCTTATGATGCATCTGAAACAACTACATTTCATCCATTACTTTAGAATTCATATCGTACTCATCATTCGCATTATCTTGATTAAATCATTTTTATGACGAGATGAGGGATTACTATTTTATTAATCGACCACTGATTAATCAATTGGCTTTATATCTCTACTATCTAATCTATCTTATTAACTGAGAATGAAATATTTGCTCATTGACATGAAACATGATAAATTCCAGCACATCTAAAAAACAGTAAACAAATTCTTAAAATCGGTAAATGATCTGTTCACCATTCAATTAATAAGAGAATACGAATAAAGATGGAAGTTTAAAGACAAAAATGAATCCCAAGTACAGAAATAATTATGCATTTTAATTATCTTTATACCCTTTGCCATTTGTCTAAGCACCTATGCACATTTATTGATCTTATGAATAATTCTGATAAAGATAATAACAAATTTAAGTATCCTCCAAAGCTAATCCTATTTCTTTTATTACCAGTCTATTTTCCATCCATTTGCTCTACAGAGATGGCTTTAGCTATTTCCTATAACTTTAATCTGACTATTTTTAGTGATAGACTACTTTTCTTCTGTAGCAATGCATATTTCATTATTGACAGGGAATTATTTGTTTCAATCAATATATAGCCATCATTTGCACCACATCAGATGTTTTACATGATTATTTCAAACTAAATGGGACTATATCTGATACCAAAAGAGTTGAAATAAATTTATATTAAAGCAATTAATATTAAAAATTCTTTCATTTCTTCTCTTTCAGTCATTTTGTTGTAAATCAAAATAATAAAAGCCAACCACTATTGCAACATAATGATCATCTGACTTAAAATTCAGTAAAATTTGTTCACTTTAATTACAAAAATGTTGAACTATCAATTTCTTTTTATTATATATATATATAAGGCAAGTATTTATGAATAAAAAATAGCTAATTTTCATATAATTTGGTAAATTAAATTTAGTAAAAACTTAATAGGATGATGATGGAGCTGCTAGTCATTCAATTATATTTGTAAGTTACAAATACATAAAAATTTTAAGTAACAGTTTCATGGGAAATTGGTAATAATGATAAAATAAAGCAGGAAAGTATTTAAGTAAAAGATAAAAGACATAAATCTATTTAATTAGAACATTATAGTAAATTATTTTAATTTTAATTTAATAAAAAACTTAAACACAAATTTAGTTAAATATTTTAGGTTTAGTATCTATAATACTTTCATTTAATTGCTCATTTTACTCCATATTTTAAATAGTAACATTATCTTAATGTTATAAAAATTATAGTTGTCTTATTGAATTTCTTTTCTTTATTCAGTTTTTGTATGGTTAATTTTTTAATATTAAATTTCAATATTTCACTATTTTATTCCAAATTAATGTATTAATCAGGTGTTTTAAATATATATAATTATTACACTTCTCTTTCGATAATTTTTTTTTAAAGTATGAATAACTACTCAGTCAAGATTCAAATATGATTAAACTTAAATATATTTTATAGTTGATTTATAATGACTTTATATAATGAAATTAATAAAATCTTTATTTTAACAATCGCTTTAATGATAATTAATTATGATTTATCTATAAATTTTTGTATTTTAAAATATTTAATAGTATGAATTGCGTCGTCAGTTGACCATGATCTCTAGGATCTCTTGATAAAGATGGGAACAACTAATTTGATGTGGTATAGTGATTCAAAATCAGAGGTGGAATGAAGAGCTCTTGATTCTATTTTATATTATTGAAAAATACAATAGAATAAGGAAAAATATGAGTTTTCAAAATAAATAACTGCCATGTTTTAAATAAATAGGAATTAAATTACATTTTAAAATCAAAATTTGATATTTATATATCTGCTACTTATGTATACTAAGACACTTAATATTCTTAGTTATTTATGCATTTGCAAATTATTTAATATTTATTTTTATATCTTAAAATCATTTGTTGTTTTGCGAACGTCATGTGCATGGAAAGAAATATTAGAGGGTTAATTATGAATTCTATAAAGTTTAGTAATTTTTCAATGAATTTCAGCTAATTTTCTCATCGCAGTTAAAAATATAAACTTTGTAGTATATAATAAAAATGTGATTTTTACTTAACTATTATAGTTGATTTAAGATAAATTAAAAAGGCTTGAATAATACTTGATAGGAATAAATTACTTACTATAAAATTTTGTCATCTTGAGGTTTGATTCATTTAGCTGTCTATTTTTCTTTGAATAAAACGTAGAAACCCATTTTCTTTAAAATTTAGTAAGTTATAATTATGTTTCGTTGATATATGAATAGTAACAATTTTTTATTTTTGAACATTTATGATTGATTTATTATAAATTCACAATTGCTTGCCTTACTGCAGTATATAATTAATCGTTGGCCCATAGAACATTACTGTTGCTCATTGACATCGATTCGACGCTGAGATTTGAAAGGTTATAACAGTAAATGAAAAATTTGTAAATGCTCTTTCTTTATTATTGTTCGATTAATCTCTTCATTCTGATGGGTAGTTTCTAAGTAGCGCTATTTCTATTAGCAAGTTCAGGCAACTCAATTCATTTTAATGTTTGAAAAAGCATCTCTGTTCTCCTAGAATTCAACTAAATGCTAATTTCATATGTATTCGTATTTTTCATTATATGAACACATATTGAAAACTTTATTTATATTTATATTTATACACACAGTTATCATTTATATAGCTTATTCATCTTTAGTCCTACTAAACATATTTTCTTGGACATTAAATCACATTTATGTATTATAAAATCATTTAAATATAAAAATATCTTAATTCTTAATTTATACTTCATTATTGCCCTTTTTTTATTCATTTTTCATTGTATTCTTCCTTTATTTATTTTAAAGCTTAAATTGAATTAAATATAGACTTTAATTAATAGAAATTGTTGTCGATATATTATAATAAAATTTTAGTTCTTCAAGTAATTAAAGTTTTACCAACATTTAAATTTACTGATAAACAACTTTATTCTAAACATTAATATTATTAATGTTCATTAACTCAACAAATGCTATAAAAGTATATAATAAATACAAGGAATAATAACTAATATGATTTAATATTAATCTTTAATGGAGTTATTAAGAGTTACTTTTATTATTAAAAATACTATTGTGCTTGCTTATTTATATTATATTAATTAATTTCAAAATAGAATATGAATTTAATAGTGGTAATAGCAAAGAAATTCTTGACAAAACAAATGGATAAAGTGTAGTTTCCACATCATTTGAGTTTGAATTCAACATTATGCACAAGATCAAAGTCAGCTAAGCTTTCATTTCACTAATAATTTGAAGTAGTCTCTCAACAATTCACAGTGAATGATTGAAGAATGAAGTGACTGAGTAGTGTATGTATTGATGTTACTCATTTAAAAGTAAGAGCATTGCTTATGACCATTTGAATTGAGCAACACAACAATCATTGAAAAATACTGGCGACTCAAAACACAAGAATAATATATATTATTGCTATGATATTATTCAAGTCTTTCTTTTTCAATTGTAATTGAGAGTCACAACTATTTGCAATTACATATTTTATATGTCTTTGTTAATTTTACTGTTATCTCTAGAATTTAAAACATAGTAATAATATCCTGTCTTAAAAGAGAATATCTTTTGACATAAATTTTCTTCGATAATCTTTAGACGGTAGCCAATTATCACCGGATCAATGGAGTTTATGATATTTTATGATTCTGCAGGAAGAATAAGAACTTTATTGTGAGAAATATTAACAAATCTTAATACAGAAATTAGATGCCTCATAAATATCAAGTTGATTTATTAGAAAATTCTCTATCTTTTACAGTAGCTTCAACGGAATATTTAAAAACTGTCGAGATCACACCTATTAAGCTAAAGTGAAATCTTTGTGTCTTTAATGTAAAGTTGCATTATCTGCCCTATCATCATAGCTTTTATTTCCTAAAATATTGCTTTAAATATAATACAAAAGTTCAAGAAAATGTGTAATTATGTCTGATCGATTCGATAAATAGACCCAAGATATAATTAAAAATTAATATGTCAGCAAGCAGTAAAATATCTGTCTTGAAGGTTTTAATTCCCTTAATTTTTACTTACTTATTCGAGCATTCAATTTGATTAACATTTATCTTAAAAATTATTACTATTTAATCACTCTTAAAATAACTCTATAACTACCCTGCTAAATATGCGAGACTATCACCTCAAATCATTTCCAAGTGTTGTCCAACCTCACTCTTTTATTATTCTTTCGTCCAAATATCCCTTAATTTAGACCATCAGGTGCAATGGTTTGAATGAAATCGTAGATTTTATCTGATTTTGCGTAATATTTATCAGCCGCATAAAAAATAACTGATTTTGCTGTGTGATATTGTACTGTCTGTAAAACATTTTCTTTAAATGCTACTATAAATGTCTAATTGCAATGAGCGGTATTCTTTCCCCATCCTTAGTGCAGTGCTCCATTAGATGTTAGTTTAACCCACTCTCTCTCTTGTAAACTTCTCTATACTCATTATTTAGTCAAAATAGTATAAAAATCGTCAATAAAGAAATCCTTAAATACAAAAAAATATATATTATACTAACTTTATTCGTTTTTAACATTTCATATTAGAAATATTTGCAATTTATGAACGAATTTTATTTTATTATGAATTAATGTATTTAAACATATTTATTTTTGCAACTTAAGCCAATTATATATATTAAAATTTTTAATTTACTTCTTTAAGTACTTTAATTAATAATAGGAAACTGAAAGGAAGTTTGCTTTTTATTAAAATTAAGTTTAATTTATTCCTATATATTAACATGAGTAATTTTAAAATAAATTTCTATGATAAGTATCAAATCTTAAAAAATAAATATTTTTAATGTATAAAATAAATTATTTTATTAAAATATTAAATAATGAATAAATTAACTTTAATTTTAGTAGAAAAGTAATTAAGTTTTAAATAAAAAATTAAAATAAAATTTATGAGATATTAATATATATATTTTAATAATATAAGAAATGGGCTCAAGTAGTAAAAATATAAAATTTACCACTTGAGCCCATATTTAATATAATAATATAAAATTCAAACAAATTTCTAATAAATAATTATAATTATGTTTGGAGAATGATTTATTTATAATTTCTATGTATTTTAAGAATTTAAATATTTCAGATTTTTATCTTATTTTGACTGATTATAAAATAATTTCATGGCAACATCTCTCTTGGAGTTTACGATCCGAAATATTAGCAGTCCTTGTTCATGCACTAAATGTAAGGGCATCTCAAATATTTCTTTGTCTGATAAAGTAGGGTAAAGTAAATCTTGTCTTAGTCTCCATTATGGGTCCATTTTTATTACTTCATATAATTTATTGTTACTTTTTATCGTCATCCTCTGCAATATCATGCCTAATTTGAAATTCTCTTACATCTCCTTCGAAAATAATTGGTTGTGTTAATAACTTGAAAGTAAGCTTTTTGACGATCTATTTCACTGTTGTCATTTCAATTCCCTTAAGTACTTTCACAAGCACTTCAGCAGGTCCCGTAAATATCCCCATATTGTTTATAGTTTAAGTTTTCTCACTGCTTTAAATTTTCTTCTATTTTATTGTGACATTTCTACTAGTGCTTCTGGCAATCATTGCTTCTAGAGAAATTAACTCTACAGTATTTGCAAATCTTTTTAGCTGATTTCTCAATTAATCGTGATTCTTTGTGTTCTTGCTTATGAAAAAGTGATAAGTATATTCTCATTGAGGTTCCTATGTCTTACTTTTTTTAACGAAATGTGCAGGCTGTTTGATTTGTTAAATCAATAAACTCTGGCTTTTCTTTTTTCCCATATTTATTTAATAATGAGCTTCATGTGCTATCTTTCAGACTTTGCCTTCTCATTCGTTGTTGGCCACCATATACCCAAATATTCAGCTGTCCGCAATTTTTTTTCAGGCTCAGTTTTTATCGCATTTTGTTTTTGAAAATATTATAAATCAAGGTTTTGCTGCATCATGCCCATTGCTGTCATTTGTATGTTTTTTTAATTATATATAAAATATAATAATTAATACTTATTACTAAATGTGAATATATTGCTAATCTCCTTATCATTAAAATAATTAAATTAATCATTCATAATAAAACATGAAGTGGAACTCGCATGCAATCAAACTACAGTTTATATCCTAAATAATTATGGTTAGTTTTATTAATCCGAGAAACCTCCAATATTTCCCTAAATAAATATAAAATATAAGGTTTTTACTGAGTTTATGCAATAAATGACATGTCATAACATTTTATTGTCCATAAGATTATAAATGCATACTTTAAATATTAAAGAATTGCCTAAGAAATTATATTAGTAAAATTGAGAAAAGTGCCTATTGGCTTGTGAAATAAAATGATATGGGAGTTCAAACAGTTATTCAAACAATATTTTAAGGTAAAATGTATACCATTAAAGTCAATTAACTTTAAAAAATAGAAGAATAAGGGACTTTGTAAATTCACAAACAATTGCGGCAAAAAATGCTCTTGAAAAAGTTTTGCGGCAATCCATATATCTGCTTAAATAGAGTGTAAGTGAAATCAATTATATAATTATATTTATTGTCATCTTGTAAAACTTGACACAATTGGCATAGCGAAAAGCTATTAGGATTTTTTCTTTTTTCTTTAAACTTATTTATCATACCCAACACTAAGTATCAGTATTTCACTCTACAATAACTTAATTATAAAGAAATACAACAGGATATCGATCTGAGCCTAAATTATTAAGTTTAGATGAATTTCAGTTTAAAATTCATCATTTGCCTCATAAAGCTATTGCATAATCAGAAAAAATTAAAGTATACTTATGATTAATAAACTTTTGAATATAGATGGATAATGCAAATCAGGCTAATATCACAGGTCATGACTTAAGGGAGCTCACAAATATGTTTAGGTCCAAGAGTGACATGATAACCTACTTGAAATATAACAGTGAGATTTTAACATTTAACATTTTTAGGGGGTACTTTTTGCCACCAGATGCTCATATCACAGTGATATTTTTGAAGGACTTTTTTGTAGGAGAGAAGGATTTGCTTAAAGCAGCCAATGTTATGGTCTTCAATGTGACCTATTATGATGAGCTTTCTGTCGAAAAAGGTTTTGCTCAAGTTAAGGAAGACAATTAAATTATGAGATTCATGAATTATTACCCAAACTATTAGGTAATTCCTGATAGAAAATATTTCAATGGGGTACTTGAAACTTTGTGGCCAAAATATATTGAAGTGATAACATAGCACGCGAATTATATGAGAAACATAAAAGACATAGAAGAAGAGGCGAAGGAGAAAATCAACATCAGAGATGACATTTTCAAAAGCTTATTGATTAACTATTCTTTTCAATTATGAAATTTATTCTTTCATTATTAATAGAATCTAAAGGGAAGGCTTTGTCAATGCTCAAAGTTGGACCTAAGCCAAGAGGTCGACAATAGATAAGGTAGGCTCACGAAATTTCAATGCCGTTCTTAGAGTTTATAGCTCACACAGAAGACTATGGAAAGCATGACAAGAAGAAGGAAGAAGCTTTCGACTATCAATCCTTGATTGGCAAGAGAGCTCCATGGGATGTTGAGATGGAGTGATAAAAAGTATTAAATGTAATTATGCAACTTAAATGCGCTAAGATATCAAGCCTCAGCTTTATTTACCTAATTTTTAAACATGCTTATTAAAAATGTTTATAATAATCTTTATTTCAAAAAAGTCTAAGCATCTTCGCACAATCTAGTAATGTTGAGTGTTGTTTACATTAAAATATTATATCACCATTTCATTCTTATACTATCGTTTGACTTAAGCAAAATATTCTTTTATTAAATTGAACTTTCAGGAGGATGGAGCATTGAATAAACAAGTCCAACCAAAAATCTGAATCTATTATTATACTACTCTATTGTGATGGTACCTTAAGTTATCCCAAAAAATTACAACATTACGATTTTTATTATAAATTTGCAGATATTCTAAGAACGCGGCAATATCGGCTATCTTGATTGAATTGGTTTTGAATATGTAACCCTCTATACAATCCTCGGAGCTGATCGCTGCAATCGCCATCAGTTTGTTGAGCTTTATACCTTCTTTTCTTTATTTACTAATTTGCTTTTTAAATAGCCCAAGTCCTTTATGAAATATGACATGCCTTAAATATCACTTCATCTATGCATATAACCTTCTTCCCAGATTCTATAGCGCCTATTAGTAACTGAAACATTTAATTTCTTAATTAAATAATTTGCTGCATCTTCTATTCAGAGAATCTAAAAATGGACTTCATACTTTTGTATTTTATTCCTGTTTATCTATAGAATTAGGCAAGCTATGACACAGTAATAGTAGAATTAGGGTATTATCGATGAAATAGTATTGTTCAGACTAGCAATGAGTATCCCTTCCAAGCATCAAGTGTTATCTCTTAAGTCAAAAAAGCTTTTAATCTCTGATTATTTTAACCCTTTATGGGTTCCTTGGTTTATAGTATCTCATGCTATCTCTAAAGCGTTATTTGCAAATCTTATCAATTTAACACAACACATCCAGCAGATTTGAGATTTCAGAGTAGTTACACAAATATTTTTTCTAAAACTAAGGTTTTAAGCGTCCATATCTTAATAAAATAATGTACTCATCAATATGATAGTGCATTTATAAAGCTTATTGCGAGACATTTATCTTTAGTGGCTTTAAATATATTTATTAATAAATTAACGAGTTAAAATTAATCACATTGAATGGCAGTATGATTTTCATTAGTTTAGTTACTTTTGTTCGTTACTTCGTTTGCTATTCTGATGATTGAGAAATGCTCTTAACCTAAAATAAGGACTTAACTTCACAAAATGGCAAATTAAAAAGCGCATTTCAAGCACATAAGAGGATGAATAAAATATCTGTATGTGTATTGCAATTAATATTATTTATACAAACAGAGACTCAGTTGCTCTCAGGATACTCGAAGTAAATTCTTCCTGCTTATTCTAGTATTTTTCTCTCCTTTAAAGTCAACAAAGATTTAAATTTCGATTTGTCAAAGCATTTCAAAGTTGTTAGATCACCTCCTCTATGCTAATATGGTAAAATAATATAGTATCCTGACTAATAAAATAATATAGAATTCAGTTTTAAGTCAAAAATCTTGAGGAACTTAAAATGAATTTCATAAAAACAAAGAAGCAATAGACTCGCCAATTATTCATAGATAATGAAACATTGAATATTAAGTTCTTAATGTTATATTTATTTAAAATTTAGCTAACATTGAAAAAGTAAAACTTTACAGCAAGTTAAATTGATTCAAAATAAATACTTAAATATTATTTACATTGTGTTTAATTTATTCTTCCTATATTTCATTTACTTATTATTAGCACAATAAATTATTATTATAATATAATGCATTATTGTGTATTATTGCTATAAAAAGTAAAAACAAATTTTACTTCTTATTTTTATTTTAAAGATAAATCTCTTCTGCTTAAATAACAAAAACAGCAAAAAACAGATTTATACTACTGCAACAAATTTAGCGAATTAATTAACTATAGTTAATTGATACTACGGAGGAAGTACTTGTTACAATTAATCTATTAGAAAATCATCAACCAGCAAGTTAAATTATTATTATTCAGTTGCAAGATTTAGTTATTTACATCAAGATTTAAATAAAACATATTACAATAATTATAATTTAATTGTCTCTATATTTAAATAATAGCAAATTAAATAGTTTATTATTATCAAATTAAAGCAAAGGTTGTCAAGGAATTAATTTATTTTGTAGATATAAGCTACAATATGTTATTTGTTTAATTGACTATTAATAATGGTTATTTTATTCTAACATTATGATTGTAGCAACCAGGGATGAGTCACTCACAGAAGTTCTGAAACTCTTATCTCGATCAATAAAGTTATTACCAAATAGATATAATCATGCTTAATTAGTTTTACTTTATATGCTTGAGATGTAATTCCAATCAGTAATTTTATAGAGATAGGTAATATATAAATAAAAATAAAGAGAGTACCCCTATATATTATTTTATTTACCATAAATGATACCACATTATTGTAACTACTAAAGATTATAACTTTTTAATTGTGTCTGTACATATACAATCTTAATTTGATACATTTTTCATATCATCTAATAGGGATAGTGCTCATAATCAAGCAAGTAAATAGTTGTGTTAATATTTAGTAGGATTTATCTTTTAAATATAGATAATATTTAATTTGTAACATTTAAGTTGCTATTTAATTGCAAAAATAAATTAGTTAAATATTAGAAATTTTGAATATTTATGAATGCTTTATGTAATTCTTGAATACTATACATCCTAAATCATAACTTACTCTTTCTTTAATTATTTAAAATACTGTGATTATTAAAATGCTATTTACAGAATCATCTACTTAAGTAAATGTATTTTTCTTCTCAAATATCCAAGTTGGATATTCTACTTTTGAATATCATGCATGGACTATGAACTTAAAAATTAATAGCTAGATAAATTAAAACAGAAATAATTTACATATTCACAAATATAAAAAGAATATCCAAAAACTATTGCTTCTAAGCTCATTTGCGTAAGTAAAATTATATAAAATTTCTTGATAAATGTAGAATGATTTAAATATTGTTGAATTCTCTTCATAATTTCAAAGATCTTAAATCGATGGTAAATGAAAATTGTGAAAATTAAAGTGATTCCCAATAACTTAGCAAAAGATTTCTTAATATTAAGAAACTGAAATGCTTTATTTATCACGGTTACTTAATAAGCATAGTAAATTTATAATATTTTATTCGTATATTTGTTCGAGAAAATAGAGCTATGTAAGATAACTATAATATTAAAATTCAAAAATTAATTAAAATGAGTTACAATTACTAAAACACAAGGTAAACAATCAATTATTCTTCATTTTCTTTAGCTATTTAATCATACTAATCTGTACTAACCTATTTTTATCAATTCTGATGTTAGTCAATATTTATTTCATGTTTATATTTCCTAATAATATTTATTTAATCAATCGTATCAATATCTTTTATACCTTTGAAATTTGTTTGGAAAATAAAGTAGTGTAACTTGAAAAAATTCTGAATTTAGAATAAGAAAGTTTGAATTAAGCTAGCTTGCCCTTATAAAATTATAATATATTAAGAAGAACTACTAATTTGACATCTCTATTATTTTTAATCGTTATTTAGACTTCATGATTAGGTTTCTATTATGCATTGCTATTAGCGTGAGAAGTCTGTGTCCTTAAATCCTTAAATATTATATTAATCATTTTAAATTTGAGAAAATATTCTATATGTTTAAAATTAAGACTTCTTAATGGTTGGCCAAAGTCAAAGGCGGTCATAGTCTCTGTCATTAAGCTCTAATATTTTTTATTTAATTTATACTTTATTTATTTTCTATTTGTAGCATTCTCCATTAGCACCATAGTCGATAAGATTAAATTGCAATTTGAATTTAAGGGAGACTAATTTTCAAAACATATATTTGTATCATTATTCAAATATATAAATTTTTAAAGTACATAATTCCTTGGAAATCGACAAACTTTTATCAAAATCAAAATAACAACTGCATCAAAACATAATTAGGCTATATATTGAGATGGGGCCTTTCCTCTTATTTGAATAAAGAGGATTTTAAAAAAAATGCAAAAGACCTATTTAAATTGGCAAATACGGCTTTTATTAATTTAGACATAAATAAATTAATTAAATAATATTTTATTTTAGATTTAAAGTCTAATTAGCGGCAAATGCAATTTTAAAACACAACACCTAGCAAAATGTATGACTCATAAGAACTTCTCTCTGAGAGAGACTAAACCAAGCCATGATACTCTAGATTAAACGAAAACTAAAACCGCGAAGCGCTAAGCGGCGATGAAATAAATAGAGATTCTTTGTGAGTGTTTGAGATGCACACTCACACTCAGAACTCTTGTTTCGAAGAGGCTCATTTTATAGAGGAAGGAAATCAAAATATAAGGGTGCAGAGCACACTCTTCTTATCGATAAGGCCAAGCTTCTTCTGCCTGAAAATAACTTTGACATTAATAAAATATTATCAATGGATGAGTTCAAGCCTCTAATTGGGTCGAAAGATATAATGAGGTTTGTGAGCAAGTTCATATTAAAATGGATAACTTAAATTCATTCTAAATCAGTAAGAAATGTCACACTTTCCGAAAAAGAGAAAATATAAAAGCTTGGATGTGTCATAAAATAAGGTAAACCAGACTTGGATGGCAGCATCAGGTCTACAAAAGCAATTTAGGCTTAATTCGATCCGATCAACTCCTGAGTGAAATATGGAGTGAAATATAATGAAAATTACCTCAAGTCAAATCAGAGAGTTTATTATAATAAAGCCAAATCTTAGACAAGAATTATTGAATAAATTTCCAACAGAAACAGCTAGAGCTTGTTCAAATTCTTGCTTAACTTAAAAATAGCTTGTTTAAGAAGTCTGTATGTGAACATATTCAGAATAATCTACGAGATGAACAGCTCAAGTGGTGATAACATTCACGTAAAAAGGGACTGCTTAGTTCTTGACTGTTATACTATAACAACGAGATCATCGCTATTGATAAGGAAATACTGAAAGGTTCAATTCTACTTTTAGCTTAGCGAAAAAATACAGAATAAACTCTTGGGCTTTAAAATTACATCTTTTTGAATGAGCCTGAGTGTCTTGCTAAATTTCAAGACAAATATCTAAGCTAGATATGAACAACATCATATTAAAAGCTTGATAACTTTATCCGCACTATGAATTAAATTTTCGTCTAAAAGTAGGATGCCTCTCTTAATATAATTTAATCTACAAATGTGTATTTTATTGCAGTTTTTTTGATATTTAAATTTTATATTTGACAATTGTTTTATATTTTATCAATATTAATAAAGTTATACTTAGTTTTCTAATTTGGTTTTCTAATAAGAAATTTTAATTACAATTTAATTTATCAAATACTTAATATAATACTTTTTTTGAGTAGTGCCCTTAATATAATCGAATAAAGATAAATTCATTATAATTTTTTTGAATTTAAAATACATTAAATATTTCAAATAATTTATTATTATATACAAATTTGATTAATTAACTGATCTGTTAATTTTAATGGATTAATTTTACTTTAAAATGATAAATTAATTACTATTTATAATTAAATATATTTTATTTGGCTGCTTTAGAAACCTTAAGATAGCAAATTGTTTATTGTATTTAATTGATTTTATCTTATAATAATTCTCAATATTTTTGTTAATTTCAATTTTTTAATGTTTTTGTCTTTACCTTGCTAAATTATTCATAATTATATAATATATTGATAATTTTATCCCACTAACTTAAATAAAATTAACAATAAATTCAACAATAATTTGAGGGAAGGCCACATTTAAAATGGGAAAGATTAATTAAAATTTTTAATTATGATTAAGAACTTATAAGTGGATTTATATTATTGTATGTGAAATTTTTTAAATTAAAAACAGAAAATAAATATATTATTAAAAATCAAAGATGAAATAGAGAGATTATTCAGGATGTAACCACTTTGAATTTAAGTAAGTTTTGATTCATTACTTTATCTCATATATTTTAATTTTAATTTCTTAAAAAGTAAAATTGTTATTTACACACACATTTGACAATAATTATTTGATTCTAAGTTTTATTTTAAAGTTATATAGAACCTAAATTGAAGACAGTTATATGCTTATATGAGAGGTGCTAAAATACAAAACCTAAATCTCTATTCACACTATTATATTATAAAACTAGAGACACCCTCTGTCACACTTCGTCAAAATAGACAGATTTCGAAATTCATATATTTTATGTAAATATTATGAATTTGCAGTCAGTAATTTCTATAAAATTTATGTGCATTTTTTCTTTATAATGCCATTTTTTAAAAACTAATTGCATCTAGCGATTTCGTGTCTGTTTCAATATAATTTAAAAAATAAATTTCCTAATATTTTGTATTTATCAATATTTAATTGAATTGGATTAACTTCTAAAATTTCACCCAAATATTATATGTTATATTTGTAAAACTGTAAAAAGCAGATTGATAAAAAGAGAATTGTAATTGAATTAATTATTTAAAATTAAAAACAGAAACTTTGAAGGGTTTGAACTATCATATTCATAAAAATAACCACTACAATGTATTATCATATAGAACTTATGTCTAAGCACATTATTCTTCAATATAATGACTAGTAATAACCAAAAATCAAATAATAAAAAATAATAATAATATATAAGATTAACAATTTGATAATATATTTGAGGAAAATTGCAGGATTAATAGAAAAGTTCGGTAAGATTAGAAAATTATCAGTAAGAAAGTGTAGATTAAAAATGCATAAATAAATTAATCTAAATAAAATGTCTATACATTATATAAATGATTAAAAATAAAGATCTAAAAAATGTTAAAATACAAAAATATAAATAAAAAAATTAAAAAATAATTAAATATATCAAATAAAAAATAAAATTAATTAATGAAAAAATCAATAATTTAAATGAATTGTATTAAAGTATTAAATATATTTCCAATCAATATAATTTAAAAACTAAAATATTTAAATTAGCAATAAGTATAATAAATATATAACTAAATAAAAAGATGATGAAAGATTTAAAATAAAATAAATTTAATATAATGATAAAACATTGCCTCACCATAATAAAAGCATATACGAAAATTGATTTAACTTGACAATCTCTCTCCAAAACCTTTCTACAACCTCATACTTACACAAACAAATAAATAAACAAATCTTATATGTTAGACTTCTCATTTTAAATTTTTTTTCTCCAATCATGTAATTAAATTAATAATTTTTAATTTTATTCTTATAACTATTAATTTCTTTCTTAATCCATTTTGATATTTGCTATGTTCTTTGATTTTAAACAGTCATCTCATTAATTTATTTAAATATCTTTAATTATATTTTTTGAGTATTTATCTATTTATAACATTTTAAAATCCTTTTTTATTTGAAATTTCTTTTCTACATTCAAATATACTTTTTATAATTTTATCTTGATACTATTTATATCTGAATTAAATTAACCAATTTAACAAATTATTAAATTAATCATTATATTTTGAGTGAAGTATCAATAGAAATCCTCTCATAATTTTGATCTAATATTTTGAACTTCAACCCTTTTTATTTCACTACTTATAGATTTCAATCTTTTTTCTTCATCTTTCATTGAGTTTCAATTTTAATATATAAAGTTCTTGGCCTTTCTTTTTAAAATCTTGATATTTGTTATGTGCATTTTATAGGATATCTATCCTCCAAAAATAAAATGAGAAAGTTTGCGCAAACTTCAGAGATGTAGCTCCTTTATTAACAATTTAATAGAACTAAAACTTGATTAGATCCTAATTTTAAACTAATAAATTTTTAAAGGAAAAGTTCAAAAATGATTTAAAGCCTAGTTGGTACCATTACCAACATGATTTTGTTCTTTGTTGGTATACTAATCAAAAATATTAAAGTATAAAAGGTGAAAAAGTATTGTATAGTTAAAAAGTAAGTATATGTTTTATATCTTATGCCTGATAATAATCCATTATTGTTGTAGTGTCAACTCTAGAGCAGAGTTATAACGAAAGAGGTTATGAGAACTCAATAATATAAATGAAAATTTGTATTTAGTTATTGAGGCAAACGTAAAAAGAAAAACTGGGGTGAAAGTTTTCTACCCCAATATTATATATGCACCCAAAGTGGGTAGTTTCCTGCACAATATATAAAATATAACATTTTTATACATTTATAAAATCTTTATCATCAATTATGAAATGGTAAATTACAATCTACCATCCACTATCGTTTCTACCTTTAGAAATAATTCAAATAATGATAATCATACTAATTATATAAAAAACAATTAGGCTAACATTGTTTTTTTATATATAATTTGAAAAAAATAATGATATGCCTTGAAAATTTAATATTATTGTTAATGTTTAATTGATTTGGGGAAATCCAAAATAAAAAATCTAACAGCATATCTGATTAATCTTATCTGCCACTAATTACTCATGTCTCTAATCATAATTTGATTCTATCACTTTTAATTTTAATAACTGATTGTGCTTTATAAATTGTACAGTTTAATACCTTTTTTTTTAATTTAATTAATTAATTATGACCAAATTGAACAATTAACATTGAACAGTTTCGAATTTTTTAGTTTTTTAAATTGTACAATAAGTTTTCAATGAGATAAGTGATTATTAATTATGAATTATAAATAAAACTAATGGAATAAACATCTAAATGTGGAGAGTAATAATACACTTAAAATCTTAAATGTCTTCATTCTAAAACTAATCACGATCACCTGATGAATTCTAAGACTTCTCAAACAGACGATTAAAGAAACGAGCGCCACTATTTTCTCCTCGAGATCAAAATTAATGATGGCGACAAGGTCTTTTCTTAAAGAACTGATCTATAATTAAAAAAAGGCATCAAAATTTAGCCATGCTCTAATTATACTGTTCATCAAAGATAATTGCACGAAATAGAATCTCACATACACTTGAAGCCAGACGTGTTAGGATTTTGCAAGAACTACTTTAGTATATCAGATTATTCGGCTTTAAAACCCTCCTATAGCTTAAATACACAGTATTGGAAAAGTCAATCTTAGGAAACTATTTGCAATCCATGAGCTTTTATAGCTAGAGTTTGAGAATCTTCAATAGGTTAATGAATTCATGGCATTCTTCAAAGTCCAGAGCTAAAGTAACAATACAAGCAGCAGGATTTCATCTTGCTCTAATAAAGAACCCCTTGCAGAGTTTAAGATTTGTTCACGGATTTTATTAGATCATACAGGATAAGCACAGTTAAGGAAAATGTATGAAATGCACTAAGACAATTCTAAAATGTGCGAGGAAATTGTGGAAATTACAAAAGCTGGTTGCTTATTTGAGCTTTGAATAAATACTAATCTCCAAGCCACCACCTCTGCAAACTAAATTCTAATCATTGCTCAATTTCCTGTAGAAAACATTCACAGCATAGCTTGAAGTGGTGCGGATTGATAAAAAAGCTTTGGAAGAGATGTTGTACTTTGATGTAGTTTTCAAACTTTATAAAGCGATGTTCAGAAAATGCTCTGACAAAATAAATGACGTTTGGCTCTATGGTGACCCTAATACTGGCAAAACTACTTTGGCAAAATTCTTTAGAAAAATCTTTATAACCGAGGACTTTAAAATACTAAATAGAGAATTTTGCATTGAGAGCGCCAAGACGTATTTTGAACCCCAGATTTTGATTATGGGCTAGATTAAAAGAGACTTTTTCTACGATTATGAAAAGGTTGATGATTTAAAGAGATTCTTTGAGGGGATGGGTATCCAGTTAATCTAAAGTACAAGCAGCCCATAATTAGGCTTCAGTAGTGCAAGATAATCACGATATTGAACCAGTAAGCCTTTTGACAGGATGAGTATTATAGACAAGAAGTCATTTGAGACCAGGATGATGATGACCGGATTAAGTCAGGAGATGATATATGAGAACGATAAGTTTCCATTCAACGAGGCCCAGCTCGCAATATACTTTAAGCAGCGATTAGATGATGAGAGGTAGGCAAATATGATAAAAGATGAGCAGACAGTGGCTGAAGATACAAATGTTCTAGATGAAGACCTCGATGAGGCTCAAAAACCAAAAGGCGGCATATTAAAAGCAATTCTGTGGCACATACCATTTTGTGTAGTTAATAATAAGTTATTAATAATCACTTATCTCATTGAAAACTTATTGTACAATTTAAAAAACTAAAAAATTCGAAACTGTTCAATGTTCATTGTACAATTTGGTCATAATTAATTAATTAATTAAATTAAAAAAAAAGAGTAATTAAACTGTACAATGTATAATGCACAATCAGTTTATTAAAATTAAAAGTGATAGAATCATATTATGATTAGAGCCATGAGAAATTAGTGGCAGATAAGATTAATCAGATATGCTGTTAGATTTTTTATTTTGGATTTCCCCAAATCAATTAAACATTAACAATATTAAAGTTAAAGTTGGGAGTAGGAAACTGCTGTAGGGAGCAGGAAAAATTCCCCCAATAACAGTTTTCTTAGGGCTGAATAATCACAACTTAAATTTTGTTCCTCTAAAAAGCCTGAAATTATTTATATTGTTAATTAAATTATTTTGCTTATGAATTTGAAGCAGATGTTTATTACATGGGAGTATAAAAAAGATGAAAAAGAAATAGGCCCAATATTCTTGTCATCTCCTTGTGCAAGAAAGTTTTCTGCGACTACCGTGATAGTCTATTTTTTCATCAATAATCATGAATGTTAAAGTAACATTTAAGTATTCTGGAATGATCCGAATTAATAAACCTTAATAAAAATTTTTATATATAATAAAATCAAATAGTGATGATTGTAAATTTTTTCATCTTCATCCTCTTAGACAACATCATCATTATCAAATGTTTGCTACCTTGAGATTTTATAAAGACACGTCATTTTTAACTTCTCAGCTTATAAGGAGGACTATCAAAAATAAAATTTTACAAATGCAAAACATTATATTTCTCAAAGTGTAATAATATTTTTAAGATAAAGAGATTTTAAATTCGAAAAATAAAAAAATATTTAGTTAATTATTTTTGCTTTATATATTGTAAACAGCTTTATAGCCTTAATCATTACAGGTGAATTTAAAAATTATACTCCATTTATTGTGGCTTTCATTTTTTCTAATAATTTATTGAATTTATTCTATTCATTATACCATTCTATAATTGATAATGATCTCTCAAAGCTTTTTAACCAAAATGCACTTACTAAAGTTTTTCTTAAAGCTTTTCTTGTGAGGAAAATAATTTCTCCTTCTAATACTAAATAAAATAAAACTGAATCTAAGCTTTCTATCATAGAGTGAATGAACCATTTTTAAATTGTGTTATTTAAAAATCAAAAAAGACATTATAAACTAAGTAATAATTTTTACTAATAATCAATATTTTAAAAGATTAAAGAATGTCTTCTGAATCATAATCTAAATAGAATTTTAAAAAAGAAGGTTTAATCTAAATAGAATTTTAAAAAAAGTCGGTTAATAAGATGATTTTAAGACAATTTTAAATCATGATATTTCTTTGTATTAAAACAAGTTTCCTATAACTTTTGTGTTTTTCATTTATTAACTCTACAGATTTGGGAAAAAATTCTAGCCGTTAGCCCTCAAAGAATATGAAAATTTAGAACAAAAATATATAGTACAAAGCAAATACAAGAAAAGATATAATATCGATTGGACAAAATGGCATAATAAAAACAGTTCAAGAATTTTAAAGAGGTATTAGAAAAAATTGATAAAAGAGAAGCCTAATTAATAACAAGAAACAAAAAACAAAAAGAAAAACAAACATGACAATTAAGGACATTATGAATATGCAGATACCTTAAACTTTGACAAGTTTCAAAGATATCACAAGGATTGCAGATGAATCAGACTCTACTGTAGCTTGAATTAATATTGACATGCATATTTTATTAATGATATAGTATTGATGAGAGTCTGGATCTTTTGCTCACTTGTACTATAATTTAATTAACTTAGACATTCTTTTATTAGTATATTACGTCTCATAAGCCTTATTTAAGTAGACTCAATACAATTACCTAAATTCTTTTTAATAATTATCTTTAGAAATAGATAATTATTCAATAATCATATTTAATTATATGAAGCGAGCAAAAATTTTGAATAAGTAACAATCATTAAACTTAAATATATATTACCAAAAAAATTATAATTATTTGGATTATACTATTTTACCTTTTTAATATTCCTATTGTTCAATAATTAATATATATATATATATATATATATTATATATATATATATATATATATCAATTAAAGCTAAGATATAATAAAAAATTTAAAAGTTTTAAGGTAATTTATAAAAAATAGATTAATATAAATAATAATAATAATTGGATCACACTGAGGTCTCTGGGGCCCCCGATCTTATATATAGTAATCATATTCAAGGGTCAAGTCCATTTCATTTCAGCTCTTATTCATCTAAATCTGATTATAGTACATCCTTGAGTGGTCTGTTGAACTTATAGTATTCATATAGATCTCTTTCATGAATGATCTCTGACTTTTATATTTTATCTCTAGTAGTTGTTGCCAAATTGTTAAGCAAGTTTATGAGGTAGTCATGCTTATCTTCCCCCACCAAGTTTAAAATTATGCCAAATATATCTGTACAGATTCTCTAGGATTTATGTCTGGATCTACCATTAGATTGAATCTGAATATGGTCAACATGCATTAGGAGTTTGTCAGCAGTTGGATCTTAATTGATAATACCCATACCTGGTGTGACATATCCTTTTTGTTGAGGTGCATTAGTTGTTAGGTTAAACCATTTGTCTGGTGGATCTGCTTCTAAGTCTTCATTCTCTTCTACTAATAGTAGTTTAGTGTGATCAAATCTGCTCCAATAGATAATACTTTTATTTATTATGGGAATTTTGAGAATGTCTTTTGTCAGACTTTTTGAGAAACTCTCCTTGTCTTGCTTTTTATTCGAAATCTAGGTCTCCATAAACATTATTGGAGTGTAAGTTGTAACATTTTAACCATGTTATTTATCTACAATTCATTCCAATGTTCTTCGTGATTAGACCTTTATTTGTTTTGCCTCCATATATTTATTATTAAATCATTAATAATTTATAAAAGTTAATTTATATATTAAATATCAAGTGAGTCATCAGTTAAAGTGTCTGCGTCATTAAATAAATTAGAGGGTTATTCAAGTTACGCACTTTAATTAAGAGGGATAGTGAGCAATTTTAATTTCTTTGGATATTTTAAACTCCTCAAAATCCTTTTCCATTTCGACATCGACATCATAGGTTTGGAGTTTAGTTGATGTTTATGAAGAAACTTGTTATTTTCTTTCTTCTTAATCTTTTTCGACTCTTGTTAAGTCGCTTTGTTTAATATCCTTAAAGAGTGTGAGAAGATTTAAAATAATCTAGTCCGTTCTTAGGTATATGTGCAGTCTTATGATTCCTGCCTAGTGAGCAGTATTTAGTACTAACCTTATGCACCATTCTGGAAAATTTAACACGTATTAAAAGTGTTATTCATTTATCAAATTTTTTTGAATTGACGAATTATAGAAATAAATATTTAAACATATCATGGTTAAACATTGAATATGGTAAGATTATAATAACAAATATTAAAAATGAATAATAGTTATATTGGCAAAAAGGTTGGGCAAAAGAATGAAAATTTTGCTACTTTTGCCCCACTTTTTGAATAGTTTATATGAGTGAATATTATCTTTGTTGTTTTTATCTAGTTTTATTTTATTAATCCTATGAATACAATTGATCAAATTTTATCAATTGGATTTTTAAAAAATCAGTAAATTTAAATTAATTCTGATTGTCATTAAATTTAATATATATTTAATTATATATTACAGATTAACTATAAAAGTTAAAATAATTAGGATTCCAGATCGGTAAAATATATAGAACAGAAAAATATTTGCAAATTGACTATCATTTTGATTCAAACTAAGTAAATTTTATTAAAAATAAATATTTCAAAGGACTTAAGTATATTTAAAACATTTTATAAGTAAGTATATAAATTCAAAACCCTATTCTACTAAAAATAATTAAAAAATATTATAATAATGGTTCGTATATTTTTTTACAAAATAATAATTGAAGAATCTAAAAATTTATATATATATAGTTAGAATCATGATTATTCTCAATATACAATTATCTCTTTTTATATATTAGATATATGTAGATTCACTTATTGAATTTGATTTTGATAATTGGTGAAAGAGAGTACCAAGGCTGTAACTATAGTTTTAATCATTGTGAGGTAGAATTCCATGTTGTTGTATGAGCTTTGTATCCAATCTGTTAGTTAAAGATTTAAAAGCTACTCCATAGAGGCCAGTTCATGTTGTGTTGTTAGTCTGTATTAAGAATGAGTAAGGTGTTTGTTTAGTTATTTCCTAAGTTGGATATTGTGTTCCGTTAGACTGTTAAAGAAATTTAGGAGGTTAATTCTATGTCCTCTAGAAGTTTTGTTAAATCCATTAGAAAAAGCGTATTTTAAAGTTTATTTTATTTGCTTTATTGAAAATGCGCTAATTAATTTTATATCTTTTAGCGACTCCGTCAGGTCAAAGTTCTATTAAATTGCACCTTTGAAGAAGTATATCATTTCTGATTTATCATTACGACCCCAATCAAGTTTATATTCAATCTTATAATTCTATAGAAAATAAATTAACTTCAAAGAATTTCTGTTCTATCTAATTTACTTATCCAGCATAATTATCACAAAAATTCTTATATAAATAAAGTTTACAAACCAACAAAGTAATATGACTTTAAAAACTCTCTTAGACATTAAAATTGCATATAACTCAATAAGAAGAGTAATATACTTAAATATCAATAGATTCAAATATAATTAAGCTGTTATTAATACAAGCACTATAGAATGGCAAAAGCGAGATAAAATTCTATTTTTTGAAGCATTTTTTTAATATTTGATTAATGATTTAAAATCAAATAAATTTAACATATCACTGTTTAATACTAAAATCAAACCATCATTTTAGTAGTGACGTAGACGTATCTGAGTGAGTTTACGTGACAAACTTCCGTGACGTGGCAGTCGTAAAGTAGAAAACTCCGAAAAAACCAATCTCGCTATTACCTAGTCTTCTCGCAAATAAAGATGTCACCACGACAGAGCTTGTGAGATCCAATTCGGTGATAGAAGGTGGAGAAAAACGCTTACCGGTCCCACCGCTGCTGGGAAACGTAATCCCTGTCCTTTCGCTGTGGTAGCTTCAGTACCCTAACCCTGTGTGGGAGAAAAATCCTTATCGTTGGCTTCAATGGTTCCCTCTTCTCACTTTCGAAGGCAGAGCGTGCCTACATCCTGCTCCCTATTACCTAGGAAACTGAACTCAAGCCAGGAAACTCATCTATGCAGGGAAATCCTTAGCGTACAGACGACTCGAGGTGTATAGGATCTGATAGATTGAATCCCGCCGACTAATCCCTCATGCTTTGCACCCAGCAACCTCCTACCTGCCCTCGGTGGACCTTAGTGTAGTAGAGAGCTCTATCAGAAAATCTCCGGCCTCGGGCCCCTGTGGGTCACCCTATCCTTATAACTCTCTAATTTATTTTTTATATTTCATTCATATTTTATATAATTAATTTTAAATAATACAAATATAATCTCATCTATGTTTAATTTGAAAATGCTTAATTTTTAAAATATTAAGGCAATTATTATGATTCACTAATCACCCAACCTGAAAGCAACGATCTCTTGCATCAAAATAATACTTGAATTAATTTAGCAATGATGATGTATGTTGAGATATAGAATCACATTGACAACAGTAAAGTCCCCCCTTAATAATTCACATAAAATTAATTGAATCCTGACCAGATTATTTGTCTTTATAACATTTTGAAGCACAAAAGCAACGGTAATTACAACACTAACTTGGACTTCAATGCTTAGTACTCTGAGGAATAAGTACAAATTAACATTAAAATAAGCAGGCTTAAAGATACAGGATTTAGGATTATGAAGCCTAAATTAAATACAAAGAGAACAAAGCAACTGTCAAGATCCTCTGCATTAAAAGGGAGGAAGATAATTAAAAAAGATGACAGAGATGAAATTAACAGAAAAATAAGGAAGTGATGGAGAAAAGAATAAGATTCAAAATTAATTTAAATAGGTAACTAATTTAGAAATGACTAGGGTTACAATAAAGTATTTCTATTTGAATCAAATTTTAATAAAATCAAGTTACTTATAAAGTAAAACTAATTATTTTATCAGGAAATAATTATGTTTTTAATAGGCCAATTAATTGCTATTAATCTTTTAGAATTAAATAATTGGGAGCATCATTAAATAATTTAATGGATTTAAATATTATTGGACACCCAACCTAATATCTACTTGTCCCTTTCAAATCAAGGATAATTTAAATTTCAAGGTTTATGTAAGAACATTGGAATTAATCAATTGATTTTTATAAATAAAATTATATTTACTAACAAATTTAGGCATCCTAAACTAGATTAGGAATATAGTAATATATCATTTTATTTATTGTTATCACATTTTTCATCTTCATGCTTTAAATAATCTTGAAAATTACAGTACAGCATTGGTAATTTAACAAATTTCAGGATAATCATTCTAGTTACTAGATAGTTGCTTAGTCTTAACTTATGGATTTATGCGATTTAAATAGTATTTATGATGATAGTTTAAATGCTATTAATTTTTAATTAACTTAACAGATATGTAAAATGAAGAAATAAATAGTTGCTCATAATTTGAAATAATGTCATCAGGCTTCAAGCATATAAGGTGTTTATTTGAAAGTGAAATTAGAGTGGCAATTGCTGATTTTGTCTTTTCAATCTATTACACGAGAAATCATAGCCTCTCCTTTTGCAGTTATATTTCTAAGATTTCTATATTATAGGCAATCTCAAATAACAACCTTATAAATTAGAATTTTATTAATAATTCTTCAGCAATAGAGTGGCTAAGAGATTATGAATTCATTTTATTAATTATAATAAATATATTTAACCATCTTTTTACAGTGGACATCCATCACCTCAATTCTATTTGGATAATTGGTTAGATTCGAACTAGGTTAAGATACTCTAGTATAACAGAATGATAATGATTGTTTATAAGGTTACTGGAGAAAATCAAGTGAGTTGCTCTATGAGTTTCTCCTAAGTTCGAAGATCTCACCCCTATTGCTTGATAAACAAGATCTTTGATTTGTTTAAACAAAGAAACACCCATTACGACACTTGAAAAGCTCCTGAATGCTTTATACGCTTTGGGGACCTATGATTGAGCTGTGAAAGTGAGCATTGAAGATTCATTCTAACTCATCTGGAAACAATTAGGATTATATTTAAGTAGAATTGATAGTTATTATTATTAAGTTATTTTATAGTTGATGAAGTTTTCTATAATGAAAATAGATCCTATCCTAATTTTTAGTTATAAATCATCTAATTATTTAAATTATCTATTAATTATTATTTTTCAAATACATAAAATATTATTAATTAATAATATAACTTGATTTCTCCTTAGTTGCCAACACTGAAATGATTTTACTCTTTTCAGAATAAAATATCAACCATTTACATCGTCTATAGAAAATTCAGTTTTACATACTATTCTTCACAAAGGCCTAAAACAACATCTTACTTGTGATTAAATCTTAATGTAATGAGGATCTATTGGAGGTAAACTGTTGGATAGAGAGCATCTTGATTAAAGCTACAGACAAGCTAACCACATATCAGAGCAATGTGATATGATTTATGATGTTTTTATTCAATTCAAGTTGACTGGCAAGCAGTTAGTTTAGCAAATGTTCATATTATTATATTAGGCAAACTATAATATACACTTATTTAAAATATTCTATATTTATGTATTTGAATAATTTTCAAATACATAGGATTGATAGTTATACCCACTACTTAATAAGCAAGATCAAATGAATTAACTCATAGTGAGATCAAATAATCTATTGTAGCTATTGCTGTTGTTGCCAATCTGAAGCACTTGCAAATACATTCAAATTATAGCTTATTAATACAAACAATCAATTCAAAAGATGAGTCAAACTCAGTAAAACCACAATAGAAAATGATTGAAATGAATGCTATTCCCGTATCTTTATGAGTATTTAATTTACCTCAGGCCTATTCAATTTCTGAAATCATAATTAGAAGAAGATACAATAGATACTTCAACAATAAATGCATCAGTAGCTTCTTCAAATGATATATCTGATGATACAATTTAATTGTCATAGATATAAATTTAAATATAATAGGAATATCACTATATGGTAATATATATCATTTAAATTTACTTGTTCATCTAAATAACTGGTGATAAACTGTCCTTGACCGTGCCTTTCAGCTAGGATTTTAACTTCACAGTTTGAAACAGTCGAAAGCACCAACGAGTGGGCAGTTCTACAATAGGTTCATTTTGAGTTAAATGAAACATCGCATACTACTCAATATTGCTAGTAGTTCTCCCGCAGGAGTGCAGCCATTCACTAGATATAATGTGTTGTAATTGATAAATTAATATTTGAGAAACCTTTGTTTAAAATCATTCACTATTATTATTTTTTTAATTCTTTTAACTTGAAAACATTACTTAAAACTTATTATAAATTTAACTATTAGTTTTGATATATCGTCAAATATGTTAATGCTAAAGTATTAAGGAAACTTAGACACTTGATAGGTCAACCTCCAATGAAAAGAGCAACTCCATTTTGGACATTGTTAGAAGCATGAGTTAATAAATAAGCTGATTCTCACTGTTAAAATCCTAGTAATTCATAGTTAATTATCGCAAAATTTTAGATTTAGAATATTGATATAATATTTACAATATATGAGAGCAATTAAATGTATTTAAAAACATTATAAATTTAAGGAAATTTACTTAAGCATTAAAGCCATTTATTAATTAAGCAGTTTATTCACATTATAAAATTGAAATAGTTATTATAATTTCTTACAGAAATATTATCAGGCTTTCCTGCCGCTGCCTAAGTCTTTTATTAAATGTTTAATATTACTGATGATAGTTGCAATCAATTTTTTCTTAAATTTTTATAATTAATAATCAATCCACTTTTTTATTAAATATATACCCCGATACTCGAAAGGCTTTATTAGTAGTAGCAGTAGTAAAATACTTAAAATAATTAAATTTCTAATTTAAATACTAAAGATAATTACCAAGAAACATCAAAATGGTTGACTCTCTGTTTGTAATACGGTAACCTGCTTTCATTCTCTATTCTCAATATTTTATTTCAATTTTTGATTCACATCTTATTTTTCATCGTTATCGATTCTACTAGGCATACTCTTAGCTTCATCATTTTTGATTTAGTCTGTTTTTCCTAATTAGGTCTCTTTCTCGTTTGGCTTTACACTCGAACAGATATCCTTCTAATTCCTAGACTTCCTCAATAATATCAATAAATGTTCCTTCATACTCAATGAATTGCATTTCCATCAGTCCATTTGGGTCTTCCCTCAGGATTAATTCACCCCATCCATCTATCTTCGGCTTGTATTTGAATGATTTTGATCCTATTTCTTCAATTGCTAATTACCATAGCAGTTCGTTTCTTTTCTCCATGTCTCTTATTGCCTCTTCTTCGTTTATGGCATTCTAGATCTGCTGATCTCCATTTTAGTAAATCCCATCTCCAAATTATACATGAGGTAATAGCATTACATGCTCAACAAATCCTTGGAAATGATCTGAAATACTTATTCTCTTGTAAACTAGAGCTATATCGTATGTAATTAACGTTACTAGAATTGAGTAGTATGTTGAGTCTATCGCTTAATTTGTATGGCAATACTCACAAGTTTGTTGTATCATAATATCTTCCCAATTATTGAAGATTCAAGTTTACTCATTTGAATTATGTGTCTTACTATACTGCATAGCTCCCTATTTTCTTCTGGAGCCATATATTTCCAAAGTTCTTAACTTTCTCTCTATCTTCAATACTACCCAGTTATACAGTACTTTAAACTACTTTGACAACTTTTCGGTGCTCTCACTCCTGCAATATCTTTAATATAACTTCCAATATTTAACATTCTCAATTTTCCAGTTAGTCTCTTCAATGCTAATCTCCAATTTCTAGATCCCGCTATCATTCATGATCACTTGTGTTAAAGAAATATTTTTTATCTTTTCTGATTGACCTTGGTTGTTGACTCTTCCTGTTTATTCGTTTTCTTATTAATTCTGTTAGATTGTAGTTTCGAGTTATCTTGGAATAGGTATCCTCTAGCTCCTTCAAGTTTTGCTTAAGTTAACTAAACCTTCTAAAGTCTTCAAGGCATAACAATAAAAGCATATCATTTTGTTCTATATTTTAACACAAATCAAAAAGTATTATATGCTAAAAATGTTAAATAGAAATAAAACTCTTTAAAATGATGGCTTTAAATAATTTAAAAAATAAAAATTATTGCAAGATTTTGAAGAGATAAAGGTTCAAAAGGATGCGTAAAAGATTTGATAAGAATAGTAAAATCAAGACGAATATTAAAATCAATCAGCATATTAAATATTATTTAACTTTATTTATTTAAATATTTATTTGCATATTAACATCCTAATAATTAATTATATTCACACTTTTTTTGTATATTCAGATGTTACAAAAAGATATGTTATCGATAAAACAATAAAGAATAAAAACATGTAAAAGCAATTAGCAGATATAATTTTGATTGCAAAAAAATGATATTCTTAGTTACTGACTAAAAATACTATAAATATAACGTAGTAGAGTATCTCTATATTTAGCAAATCACTAACTGCTCTCAATTATATTTTAATTTGGTTCATAATCTTTTAGGATTTCTCAATTTATTCTATTCTTTATTACCAGTCTATTTGATTTATAATTACAATTAAATCAATTTATTCACATTTAGTTGGATATAAAATTTGCAGGATTTTTAAAATTATTTTAGCATTTTGAATCAAATAATGCTGCTGTCTTTGTTAATTTCCAAATGGATTGTATTTTAAATATATTTTTTGAGATTGTTTAAAGTTGAAAATTTTATGTTATTATGAATGAGTGAGATTTAAGCACATAATTGTCAGTTAAGCAAAATTACTAGGTTATTATAAATTAATATATTTTTAAACCTCTCTTATTCCAATTTTTAATTAGATAATCTTAATGTATACTCAGTTTTAATTTAAACTATTGATAATTTTTCATATAAAAATATAAGACGAAATTAAAAATTATATTGAATCAAAGAAAATTTAACAGATAAATTATTTATATGAAATTGGATGTGTGTTTATTGTGTAGGCATAAATTTATTAAAAACCTTTTGGTTAAATAAAGATTTATTTAACTCTTCTTCGATAGTTAATGACTCCTCCAAATAATCACAAAAAACTTATGAAATAGAGCATGTTTACAGTAAATTATTTCCTTTTCTTTCTATAATATTAATATTTAATATTTAATCTCGAATAACAACTATACAGAAAGAGAAAGACTTATTATTTAAGGAAATATTGAGTGTCTGAATAATGTTTTAATAATGGGAAAAACAGGAACAGAAATTTGATCATTAATATAATATTCAGAAAATAAAGGATACAGAAGTAAACCGCATCATACACTAATAGTAAAGCTGATTACAGTGCTGTAAATTTATTGAAGCACTTAAGAGAAATACTGGAGAAGGCGGTAAAGCATTATTTATCAGAGAAATAGCATTTCAAGATAAGCTATCATAATTAACGAAAGACAAAAATGATAATTGCAAATTATCATTTTAGATTAATTTAAAGTAAACAATCAAAGTACTGTCTATAGCATTATAAAACCTTATTCCGCGCATATTCTCAGTAGTTAAGCTTTCAGAAAGCTGCTCTGACTAAAATTGCAAAATAATAATATAAGAAAAGTAATAAACCTCATAGAAAGGAGGTAATTCAATTAATTGGATGAGAATTGGTGGAATTAGTCTGATTCAAAATTGATAATAAAATTCAAATTAAACAAGACTATAAGATAATGATCAGAAGTAGACAGAATACTAAGCAGAGACTGATAGAGGATTAGTAGATCTTAGATAAAAGAGCTAGCTGAACAAAGAATTCATTGTTGATTATAGGTAAGTATTAAAAATCTATTGAAAACCTCTAGATAGAACTACAATCCATTAATGGACTACCATAGCAAATATGGGAATATAGGATTGGTTAAAGAGAAAGGGGAGAAACCATAATCATCGTTGCAATTAAAACCCCAAAAGTAATTTTTTAGAGAATCGTCAAAGAAATGATTAGGTAAGTATTAGGCATTAATATTTATATTGCGAAAAAGTTAATCCCCATTAGAGGGAAAAACTAGTGGAAAGTGAAATTAAAAAAGTGAATAATAAAACCCTTGATTTAAACTATTAAACGATTAAATATTTAAAATTACAAAACATGGCAGACTTTTCCGCGCTCGATATTTCGACCAAAGCGTCCAAGATGGGTGAAACTAGGTCCACTCAATAGCCCTTTCAAAACTAGGAGGAATTTAAGCGTTCGTCTTAGAAAGCTCTCGCACTGGTGAAGTTGCGCTTGAGGTACTTTTGTCAGTCTCCCGGTCTACAAAGGAATCACAATTCTCACTCTTGTCAGCTGCTTCAGGGAATGCCCAGTCTCTCACGAGAAGTAAGACTTGTCTGGAGAATTCATCGCCTGGGAGGAAGCTCTCCTCTTGAGAATTGGCCTTAAGGAATCTCGATACCTATACACGGGGATCAGGCAATAGGTATTAAGAGGCATTACCGATATGCATGCAGGAAGGCATTCAGCTGCTCCACGAGTTGGGAAAAATGTGCTCGGACATCAGGACCTCGTCATTAGTCGTTGCGATGTCAGTAGATTAGTTCACTGTTTCCTCATCAGAGCATTCAAAACCCCAAAACACTTTCAGTAGTTTGATTGAGTTTTTGATTGATAAAAGTAGACTATTAGTGCATACTTTATTAGGGTTTTAATAGGGTTTATGTAGGGGTTTAATGTTTAAATATTAGTATTTTAAGTGAGTATATGCGAGGTTTGGGGTCAGTTTATGACAGTGAGTATATAGATTTATTGTTTAAGTTGCGATATGGATGTGATGAATATAGTGAATAACTCAAGCCTGTTCTGAATTATACGTCTATAGCAAGGCTACTCCATAAATCTCCAGCAACTGTGAGGTCTCACTGTCTATTAGCATTGAATTTAAAGAGATAGCATCTTAATTCTAAGCCTAAGAGAGCCTTAAAATTTTAGCAGCATCATATTGAATATCTTATTAATGATAAGACTCTTAAATACTGGGCTCATTTCTCTCTAGCCTAGAGGGCTGTGATGTTTCATCGCCAATTTCTTGAGCTTCACATATCTGCTTAATCGATAGCTTACATATATAAAAAGAACGGAATAGCTTATAAGACAGTCAATCGCATTAAGAGAGTGATTGACTTTAATGTTCCTTTTTATAAGACTAATTTAAATTGTATATTCGATTAAATGCAGAGGTCTTAAGAGCATAATATAAAGTTCATACACGCTGATGAGTCAGTATTTACATTCAATACCTTTATATCAAGGTCTTGATACAAGAGGTATGGTAATATAGAAGTTTATGACTAAAATTTTAAGGTGTAAACCCATGCTACCTTGGTGGAATAAGTGAAGATAGTGGGCTTGAGACTTATGTTATTCACCCTCGTTCTATAAAGACTGAAAAATATATTAAATTCTTGCAATAACTCAGAGATAAGTACGCTGACAAAGAAATTATTCTATTCGTTGATAACTTGTCAGTTCATAAAACTAAAGACTCAAGGAAGGAATATGAAAGGCTAAATATAACACCTGTATTTAATGTTCCTTACAGCCCTTAGTTCAATGGAATTGAATTATATTGGGGGTTATTGAAAGGTCATTATAAGAAATTGCTGCTCTATCATTTGATGCATGACTTAAAGATCGATACAGTCGATTTTATTAAGAGTGCTGCTAAGAGAGTCAGCGATGAGAAAGCTAAAGTATGCGAAGAGAGGGGAGATTTTGTGTATATAAATAAGTTTTAGATTTAAATGAATGAATAAGTTTACATATTAAATTTGCCCGTAAGGGGTTTGGCTTCTCTTTCTTTTCTTCCTCTTAAGGCTTGCTTGGGCCTATGTTTCTTCTCTTAGTGCCAGCTCCTGCATCTATGTCATCTCTTCTGGCTTTTATAAATCTTTGAAGAGCCTCTTACTCAATTCATGTTTTACTTGAGACTTTCTCTCTCTGTTTAATTTGCTGCGCTCTTTCATCAAGTATATAGCAGTACCAGGTTTTTCTATAAAGTTAGAAGACTAAGCTTACTTGAGATGAAAGGATGTTTTAAAAGTTCCTACAGCCAGGTATCACTTATTTTAATACCTTGCTGCTCTTTTTCTTCAGGAGAGATGCTGTATCGTTTCTTGTGAGCTTCTTAAATAACTTCATTTAAGTACTCAGGTTTCAGAGTTGCAAGAACACCAAAGAAGAAGTTTCTCTCTGGCAACTTATTAGAGAGCTGTAGCTTTGATGGAAGGTAGAGCTACGTCCGGATCACTCATAGCATCGTCATATAGGTTTGTCACTGATATTTCAGGGTAGTTAGGTATCTATTATCCTAATTTCATTAGACTTAAAAGCTTTTTTCTCTTCACTCAGTAAGGCTTTTAAGAATGAGATTTTAGTTCCCTCCTAAGTTGGCAAGAACAATCCAACTATAATGGATATATTATATCTTACTTAATAACTTACCTTGCTATACTAAATATCTATAAAGGTCCTTTTTACTTCGAAATTTCCCTATTAAATCTTGAAATTAAATTCTCTTCATTGCATCATGCATAGACTCCATCTTGCTTCCTCTTTCTAGAAATGTTAATGAAATTTAAAATTATGGATATCCATT
>ARYC01000982.1:0-70737 GCA_000711775.1 Oxytricha trifallax | reverse complement strand
GTGGTTAAGTAAGATAAACTTCAGACCATTCCCACATGATCCAAAAGTGCATTTTGAGTGATTAAATTAAATACATTTACTATAAATTTCACATTAAAACCTATTAATAACCCCAACCCCTAACAAATTCCCTACAAATCAAAGCACTTATAAACCTCATTAAGGGGTTTTGGGGTTTTGACTCTGCAAAAGTGAAGAAGCATATGCAGAAGCATCATTTGAGTAATTTTAATGCAAGATAAAGTAACTTAAAATTTAGTTCCAGCAAAAAGAAATTTAAATACTCTTGAGTCATAAAGAGAACAGCAAGAAAGACTCAAGAGAGAGAGAAGCGTAATGAATCGATGAACCAGCTAGCACTAATAAAATTTTAGCATGCTTTTAAGCGAAAGCTGTGAATATACCTCCATTTAATGCAGTTGATCTCAGTACTTGTATTGAAAATTACTTGAATATAAACATGCCTGCAAAGGCATAGCTTATAGTAGTTGATGAGTATGCATACAAGGTCTATTCCTGCAGTTATATTCTTAAGAACCAACAGTATTAGAACTAGTATGCTAATAAAGACATGGTTCTTAGAGAGGACTAAAGAATAGATTGCAAGAATTTGCTTAAGTTAGATGGTGTTTTATCAAGCTTTGGTTTTATCGCACTAAGAATCAAGAAATTCGAAATGACTATGAGAGACTATCTCTATCATAATCGATACCACGATGATTTGAACGATATACTTTCAGATATGATTAAGGGTGTAAAGGAGTTGCATGAACTTGGTTATGTTCATAGAGATAAAGCCTGAAAATGTAATGCTGAATCTCTGCCCATTAGAAGTAGTTGTAATCGATTTCAAAATAGCTTTTAGATAATAATCGGTTTTTTTAACATAGATACTTGGGATCCCTGATTATTCATGATAAGATAGAACTGGACAAATGATTCTGTCAAATGGTTGTTTGGACATTAGCTAAAATAATATTAGAGAGTGATATGGAAAGTATGTCTTACTTTGGTACTAAACATGAAAAATAATCAATAAGTTTGGCTAAGAAACACATAAAGAAAGAATATGTCTGCAAAGAAATTAAAAGCATAATAGAGATAATAATCGTGAGAGCTCCAAACTATCCTCGATAAACATTAGATTATATCTTTGACCCATTAGAGAAAACATAGGTCAAAAGATAAAGTAAAATTAAATAGTTAAAATTTGTTTGAATTAATAATACTAATACTCATTAAATATTCATTAAATTCATATAAAACCTGCATTTTGTTTGCTAACCCCAATAAGACCCCAATTATACGATACAAATCAAAGCACTTTTAAAGCTCACTAAGGGGTTTTGGGGTATTCAATGCGTGTTCTTTTGTTAGGCGCACTTTTAATACCCAGAATACATGTATAAGCAAACACCTGGAGTTGACATGTAACTTTGGAACTTTGATTTGTGAAAATGTTGGACATTCATGGCATTTAATATGAAATTTTTACTTGTCATTATCTTTGATTTGTATATGCCATGAGAATTTTAGCATCTTTAATAATTGATAGTATTATAGGTAAATGTTGCATAGTTTCAAACTTATCGACTTTATTTATAATAAATTCAAAACTATCAATGTTCAATTTTATGATGGAAGTGAAGTTAGTGCATGATAAAATTACAATTAATTATAGATTATTATATAAAATTCTATCTAACATCCTCTATTTTCATGGTTTTAATTTGTAATATAGCTCTTTTAGTTAATTTATAATTAGATCAACATATTTATGTGTTTAAAAAATAATATAATAAAAGTTTTCTATTAATTATGAAAACTTACTTAAATACTGATTTAAAAGTTTAGATTTATTAGCCAATTTTTTATATCCTGATTGTATTTCATTGGTATTGAATCAGAGTATTTACTGATAAGATTTAAATTTGTACTAATAAAATAAGATTAATTTATATATAATAAAGAAAACTAAATGAAGATGGATTGTATATCTATAAATAAGAGGAATTATATGATGAGATAAAGCAATTTTTTTCTTTTTACTTGCATGACTATATAATTATAGTTCATTTAGGGTCAGGGCTAGGAGTCAGGCAAGAAGATTTCGGAGCCAAGAGTCAGGCTGAATATATAATAATCCCCATATATATATATATGCTCAAGCAAGTATATGTTCTAACCGAGATACCCCTCCCCAACCTTAACCGAGATACCCCTCCCCATACCCCCTCCACCCCCAACCTATTTTATAATAATAAAATAATTTAATAATTTATAAAATCTTTTATAAATGAGTATTTTATAAATTAATCATTATTATTAATTTAAATATAATTAAGATTATTAAGCTTTAATTATAAATAAAAATAATATTCAATCAATAAAATTTTAAAATTCTCATTATAAAAGATTTTATAAATTATTATAATTATTTAATCAATAATTTTCAAAATTCTCATTTATAAAAGATTTTATAAATTATTAAATTATTTTTTTATTATAAAATAGGTTGGGGGTGGGGAGGGGTATCTCGGTGTATGGTGGGGAGGGGGGTGGGGAGGGGTATCTCGGTTAGAACAAGTATAGTTATTCAATTCTTCTATTAATAAACGTTTTTCATCATATAAACATATAGAAATTATATCAAACTTATGGTAAAGAGGTGCGTTGCCCATACTCCCTATGAAAAATTATGATTTCATTGTTTGTAATGATTGTAAAAATATAAATTTTTGTCAAACAAATTGACTCCGTGCCGAAAGTATGGTGGAGCCATTGCTCTGTAATGCCTGAAATGAGTTTTCTTTTTCTCGTCACACTATGAATAAAAACGAGCCATAACTTTTTGCTTTGCATTTTTTTTATTTATATAATTAAATAAACTTAAATAATAAATTAAATTAAATCTTGTTCAATACTTTTAATGAACAATCTATAATTTTTATATTTAAAGTCCATTAATTTTGGAGTCGGCAAATTTTAAAATTTGCCGACGCATGCAGGCGATAATATTAAATTAATTAAAATAATATAGAATAATCTATCTTTTTTTTTACTAAGTTAAGGATTCAATATCTCTTTAATTTATTGAAAATCCTTAAGGATTTATATCAAACTATAAAGAATTTAGAAAATTAGAAAAAGAATAAAACTAAGTTAAACTTCCGTAAAAATATTATTATAAAATGACTCTAAGGTGCTTTGTAAGTCTTTAAGAAAAATTGTAAACTTTAAGGATTATTAGATATTAAAATGATTTTTGAATCATAAAATTACATTTGATTATTATATTAGTTTTTTAATTAATTAAAATTTTTAAAAAATCACCTGCATGCGTCGGCAGATTTTAAAATTTGCCGACGCTTGCCAACGCCTATGCCTAATAAATATATTTATTTTAAATTCAGATTAATAACTCTATAGATTTAGTTTGATTAATCACAAACTTTAAGATATATTAGCTTAAATTTTAAATTATAGAAAAATTGTAAAAAGTCATGGCTCTTATTGAATATCCAGAATATAATTATAAGCAAGCACCTGGAGGTGACATGCCACGCTGGCATATTGATTTGTGAAAATGTTGTACATTCAAATTGTATAATATATTTGTCTAAAAATGTTGACTCCATGTCAAAAGAATGGTGGAGCCATTAATGTTATTTTATCAGTAAACTTAATTTCTTGTAGACAACATCTATAATATAAAATGATATTATTATTTGAAGAAATAATATAGACTTTTTAGTTTAATGATGAATTGTAAATTAACTAAATATACGCATACCTTAAATAATAATCATCTTATATCCATCTCACGATGGAGATGGATGGATTACATATTTATAATAATTATAATTAAATAAATAATATGGCAAATCAGCCATTCTCCATGTGATAATATGTCAGTTTGAAAAATTTATTTTGTTCATATATGTTAATAAAAATGGGAAATGTTGTTGAATATGTATAGTTATTATTAATAAATGAAATTTTCTAGTTAATATAGAATACTTAGTTAAATTCTGATATATATATATATATATAACTTGATTCATGAGCTTATCTACTATAGCCTATAGCTACTTCATTTTTCCTTTTATATAATTCATCTTTATCAGAATTAATTTCTGATTTATTAATAAAGTCTACTTTATTAATAATAAAGAGTTTTTGTTGAATATCTTCTATATTGAAATCAAAAGATAGCATTTTAAGGGAAATACAATTAATATAATGCTAAAAACTTACTTTAATATATGGCCTAAATGAAGAATTTTAAGAGCACTTATGTGAGGATGCTCAATTTATGAGCATTTTTGTGAGGATAATAATTAAACTATAAAATTTAAGTCAGAATCTAGATAAAATTACCAACAACATGAAATTAATTCTATGTATTTCAGTATTATCTATTCTAAAATAATCTCTAAAATTAATCGTACAATTATTTTATGGATCTTAATATATCAGGTATTATTTCGTTATCAAATGCTATGATTGCTGATGCATGCTCGAAATGCATGATCTTTTTCTCGTCGCACTAAAAATATAAAGAATACAAGCATAAGCAAGCACTGTAGGTGACATGCCTCGTTGGCATATTGATCTGTGAAAATAATGTACATTGTAAAAATACAATATTTTGGTAAGCAATTTTGACTCCGTGCTGAAAGTATAATGAATCAATTACTCCAAAACTCCAATTCATGCTTAGTCTATGAGTTAATAGTGAATTGACACACGTTCATTAATGCGAAAATGCGACTAAGCGACAATTAATAAGGACTATATTTGAAGACTAGGTTTATTGACAGTAGTCGTGACTAGTTTGAACATGAAAGTCAGAGTATACAACTACCTTCCACAATTGTTCATTAGGGTTGTTTTTTATTAAGTCTTGTTTACTACTATTAACTTTTAAATTTAACTTAACTATTAATCAATCTAATCAACTACAGTTATAATCATTTGTCTAAATCTTAAGATTCATGAACGAGGAACTTGTCGACTAGAATATCGCTGACAACGATGCCTCGAACTTTTCAAACCTTTACAACCACCAGCTAAATAAAGAGTTTCAAACTAGCTCCATAAATCTTTAATTAGATGTAATCAAGGATAACTTACCAGAGTCAAACAGCGAGATTGACAATAGTGCGATTTAAGCACCTGCGACCACTGTGTATTTGCGCTACCCGCTCCAAGGTTTTTAATAATAAGAGCAATCTCAATCATCATGTCATAGAGGTTCACAATAAATCCAAGTAGAGTGACTAAGGATTGTATAAGCAGGAACAAAAGTCGCAAGGATTTCACTCCGCAATATCTAAAGTAAAAAGAGATTAAATTTAATAATAAGAAGACTAGTCGATGGCTAATGAAAGTGAAGACTAAGAGGAGGAACTCAAGGAATCTCCAAAGAAGTGGTTAAGAGTGAATGCTAAAACAAGGTCGAAGACTAACCCAAAGGCTGATTGATATTGATATCCTGGCACTGAGGATGAAGTGGATGACTCAATCTCAAGGATAAAAAAGTCAGAGTAGATGATACTTTTATCATTCCTTGCTTCAAATATCTCTACTACTAAGCGACTAAGCCTAATCTTCTCTAAAAATGACTAGTGCTCCTTAAGGACTATGCTTCATGACGGAAGATTCTAAAAGCTGTTCGCGCTTAGAGGTTTTCTTGAGGAGGAGTTTAAATCAGAGTAGCTGCAAAGGAGGATGATATAACTTAGACTGCCTTCTCATTCTAATTTTATGGAATCACTTAGTCGGAGATGGTCTTGAAAGGCAGCGATCACATCGCACTCCAGTACCTGATCCTTCAATTCAGTTCGACTACTATATGATGACTAATTTCAATGCTCATTTGGATGGACTAGTCATGAAGCAAATCATTTATGGTTAAAGAGAACTGCATACAATCGGATTCGTACACCACCTTCAAAGCTTCAATAACATAGTCCTATCAAGGCAAGACTAAGGAACTTTGAGAATGCAAGCGCACTCGCAACTAAAAAGAGGATTGAGTATGATGGGTCATTAATGTTTTATCCGACTACAAGAGTCTTCTTTGCTGGTGATCAACTAAGCCTTAGTCTCAATGATTGTATACATGTTCATGACTTAAGACTACGACTCTTTCTGGTCTACCTAGTCGTAGCTAGTCAAAAATGCAGCAGCATACTTTAAGAAGACTACAGCTAACGCAGTCATCAATATTCTTATCAAGCAATTCTATCTCTAACCTTAGACCAGATACTGGTACAGTTTAGAAGAGGTCGAGGAAAAGTTTGATAAGCTAAACTGGCAACCAGAACACAGAATACTTTATGTTCAACCACCCCAAAGTCAAGAGACTGATTTGATGCAAACCTAAGATTCACTCAACCTCAGTTTTTTTAGTCTTTAAGTTAGTCTTAGTCTCCGAATACCTAATCGTATATTATTAATATCGCACAAAGTTAAAATCACTCGTCACACTCAGATTTCCAATGCACTCTCCTATTCTCATTCTCTATACTCTTATCATTTACTCTTATTTTCAACTAATACTATCATCCTGCTGGTATGTTGGTGAGTGTTAATGGATTCAAAGAATCTTACACCTTGGATAGTCTAAGAATCTACGACTAGTCTTGAGAGTGTATATAGTCAATTCTTCGATTCATACTTCTCTACTACTCAAAATCAATCTATTCTTTCATTCCACTCTTTCAGAGGTAGTCTAGAGTAATGTACAGCTACCTCTGTTAATCAAATCAATATAGGATAGTTACTATTATAAATTGAGTCATAAAAAAATGAAAATTATAGAGTGTTTTGCAAGTAGATTTCAAGCTTATAAAAAGCTAAGTTTGTATAGTTAACTTGGTCTTCGACTAGTCTTATTTGAACCAAGATTTCAAGAGATTTTCTACATATCCAGCTTCTCCTGTTACTAATATCGACAAAATACATAAAAAAATAGGTAATTGGTATAAGTGCAAATGAAGATTAAGAAACATTAAATATAACAGTCAAGTTTAAAATATATAATAGATTAGTCATAAATAGTGTTTGAATCTTATAAATCTCTAAATTAAACAAAGAATTGAGAATGTTTAATATATTATATCTCATATATTCGTGATAAATATCAGGTAATCTTTCTCACAAATTCATTATTAAAGAGGATGAGCAGCGGTTTGTGCTCTATGAATACCGATTAGAAAAGCAATTATTCCAGAATAATTTGTCTTCCCTAAGAACTAATAACAATAATTCTACTTATCTTCTCTTAAAGTATTCTGATTTAGGCTTCTTTATGTTTTCCACAGAATTTACAAGCTTCCTTTCCACTAAGTGAAAAGAACCAAAATTTATTAGATTTCTTAACTGGTGTTCATGATGATGAAGAAATTGGTGAAATACAGACAAGCAGATTCTATTTATATATATTCAATAGTGTACTAAGATGATTTAACTTTAATTTATCGATATACAAAAAGCATGACTGTTAATTTAATGTTTCTCAATATTCATTTGCACTTATACCAATTTACATATTTTTTATTTATTTTATCGATAATAATGAAAGTATGATTCTAAATTTTGAAGTGTAAGAATCCTCTGGTTACTTAAAAATTCATGAAAATTTTTTATAAAAAAATCAAGAACGACTATGAAGGATCTGGTGTTTTTTGAAAATTTGTTGTCCATTATGATTCTGATTGACTAATTTTTTAATAACCTCAAAATATCTAAAACCTCTCAAGTCGAGGTCTAAATCTCAAGGAATATGTATAGGACCACTGGATTTGATGTTGCTCTAGGTGAGCACTCTTAGGCTAGAAAGTTGAGTGATGTTTGTTACAGTCTGAGTAAGGGGATTCAAGAGTTATTTTAGAATCTTTAAAAGACTAGAGAAGTGGTTCAAAGACTAGAGGTCTAAGATCGGAATAATTTTCGACTAGCTAGTAATTTATTTATATAATTAGTTAATTAGTTTTTAGCATTGAAATTAATTCTGGAGATACGAAATCAATCCAGTTATATAAGTCAAACATATTCAGTATTTCGGAACTATGTCTCAAACTAGTTTGTCAGCATGGATGTTGGTGTAAACATCGGCCTTCATGCCGTCATGAGCACAAACTCATTTATTAATATAGTCCGACTACTAAACTAGTCATGGAATCATTCTTGTAGTCAAATTAATTAATAAGAAGCGAGGAGCTTATAGGTAGATTCATATCGAAGTAAGACCTCTACAAGTACCTAACCACTCACTGTAAGATCCAAGTACTGTTCCTTACTTTGTATAGTGAACATCTTTCTTCCACCACTGGTTTCGACTAAGGTAGTCTTCCTGAAATATTACTAAATAATACCAAGAAGTCTCTCTAGTAAAACCAGTATAATAGAATGGTCGCGTCTCACTACCAAGAGCTCTCAGTCAAGAATCTCTACCAGGATACTATGGGTGATGAAGTCGTATAGCAGTACCTTCCAGACCTTGAGATGAACTCAGGTAAACTACCAGATAAAGACTTTTTCTTTGGTGTTCTGGGAACAATCAAAGCAGACTACCTAAGGCAAATCATCAACCATGCTAATACTTTGAGGTAATAAGGGGAAGACTAGAACGAGACTGATAAAATCGGGATCTCTGACGACTAATTAAATAAACTCATTAAGTATCTTTTCGTTTTAAGTAAGATTTCTTTGACTAACCTGTCAAGGCTATCTATCTAATGTAGAATGCAAGAACAGTCAGAGAGAAGATAGATCATAAATAGTGTGAGTTAGGTAAACGACTAAGCAATCGCATAATATCTCACGACTAAGACAAGAATCGCTTCTCGAACGTGGCTAAGAGAAAGAAGATGACATACGACAGCATGCACATGATGGAACAATAACAGAGAACACCTAACAAGAACATGATGATAACTGGAATGTGATTAAAATTAAACTAATCATACTTAATACTCAGTATCTGCGTATTTGGCTTAATTTCTAATGTAGTCATAGTCGACCGACTTGATCGACTTCTCTATATGTAATTTGATGTCTAGTCGTAGTCCCTTCAGTAAAAAACTTAGCATCTTTTTCTTGTAGCTCTGCTTGATTGTAAAGAAGGTGCTCTCGATTCCATTAAACTCAGGGGAGTAAGGGATACTGTATATGGGAATTATATCCAGTCGCTCATACTCCTTCTTTACAAGGATTGACTTGTTTACCTGCAGGTTATCCATGAATATGAGTCAACGATCCTTATACTTATCTTTCAACTGCTGCATGAATATAATGAACTTGTCTTACTTAATTGATCTCTTATTTATAATGTAGACTTCTAGTCCCTTGTCAGTATATAAAGCACCAAGTAGCGCAAATACTCCGAATTCATGTCTCTTGTCTGGGAATCTTATATTCTCTGCATAAGATGCCCATATTTTATTGAGGATAGTTGAGGAAGCGAATACATTTTCATCAATAAATATGATCTTCAATCCCAGTTGCAGCTCTCTCATATATTTAGTCTTAATTTCGATTTTAAGTCTAGCTAGTCTCTATGAATCAAATAGCTCCACGTCCTTCCTTTGTCGTATGCTCTTGAATCTTACTTAAGCGCGCTTGTATAGTCTCCTCAAGTGAGCAACACTGATTCGCACTTCTGGGAACTACCTGTGGAACATTATACACCTCTCAAACTCATTCCTGCTTGAGTGTGCATGCAGTGTTTAACTGCTGGTGAGGAAGTTAATATGACTATGGTAGAATTTAATCTCACGACTAATCTTAGTCGATAACCCATTCCTGAAAAATGACTTCTACTGCCTGTGCAGTTTGACATCATTTGTGTTTGAGACACCAAAGAACTTTGCTATTGACTCAAATTTACCAGTGGTCGTAAATTTGATGTTGGGTTTCAGTTGCCATAACGTATGAGTAAGAATGTTTCAAAGTCGATCTGTGTTTTGAGTTTGACTACTTTCATCTAAATGACTAGAGTTTAGACTAATAATAATAGAGTGATTTGAATTTGAAACTAGTCATATGATAAGTCTTTTGATATTTGATTCAACTTTAATAATTGCAACTATACTTACCTATAATGAGTGAATGCTGTTCCAAATCACCATAAACAACCAATGATGAAGGGTGCTTATGATTTGAATATTTTTTAATGTTATTAGAGCTCTGGACATTGATAGTCGATCATAAGTCTACCTACAACTTAGTTAATGATCAATATACTTACAAGACTACCTAGTCATACTAGTCTGCACTTAGTTGCCTCCTTAAATCTAAAGTTTAAAACAAATGACTATTACTGTGGTTGATTAGATTAATTATTAGTTAAGTTAAATTTAATAGTTAATAGTAGTAATCAAGACTTAATCACAAACAACTCAAATGATCAATTGTAGAAGGTAGTTGTATGCTCTGACTTTAATGTTCAAACTAGTCACGACTACTCTCAATAAACCTAGTCTTCGAATATAGTCCTAATTAATAGTCGCTTAGTCTAATTTTCGCATTAATGAACGTGTGTCAATTCAAAATCAACTCATAGACAAAGCATGAATTGGGATTTCGGGGTATTGCTCTTGCATGTTCGAAATGCATGTACTTTTTCTCGCAGCACTTTGAATATTCAGAATACACTCCTTTCTTTTTCTTGTTTCATTTTTCAAGCGTCCTTTTCAATCCTTTCTTTTTTCTTCCTTTCCTTTATCCTTTCTTTTCTTTATTTAATAAGCTTTATGTTAAATTTATATTTTTATAAAGTTCAACTTCATTTGCTTTTATTAATTTTATATAAAAATTTTGTTTTTAGACAGACTTATATTTACATTCTTTAATTAATTATATTTTAAATGTGTGTTTGATATTCATACTTTTACATGCCTTCTAAGAGTTGATATAAATTGTATTTATTAGATGTTTACTATTATATAACTTGGGGGGGGGAAGTTTCCTGCCCCAAAATTTTATATGCACCCAAGGGGGGAAGTTTCCTGCCCCAAAAATGGTAGTTTCCTGCCCCCAAAAAAGGTAGTTTCCTGCCCCCAAAAAAATTTGTTTCCTGCCCATTCGTAAGTTTCTTGCCCCATACATAAAAACATGGAATTTTTTTTATTTTAAAAGAATCTCTATCATCAATTATGATATAGTTATATTTAATTTAGCTTCAAATAACATTTCTACCTTGATAATGAATACACATTTCAATGAAAATCACATCAATTAATAATAAAAAACAAATTATATAGCCTTGTTTATAATATATAATTTGATAAAGAATAATTACGTACCTTGAAAATTATAAATTAATAAAAGTTGTTAAGTACATGAATATAATAATTGAAATTGAAATTTATTTATTTCTAATAAAATTATTGCAAAAAACATAAAATTTTATGTTGGGGGCAGGAAACTACCTTTTGGGGCAGGAAACTGTGTGGGGGCAGGAAACTTCCCCCCCCCCCTATAACTTATATTAATGAGTTTATATAAAATGTTGTTTTTTTAATAAAAATGGCTCAGCGAGTAAAAGACCAAAGTTACGGCAGTAAAGTACAAACAAGTTTAAATATTATCGTCTTACTTTAGTTTCTTTGATTGAAATTGATGAAAACTCTCTAAAAAACTGTAGGTAGCTATTTTCTTATTTCTTAACAAATCTTTCTAAATTTATAAATGAGAAAAAATTCTTTTTTATTTGCGCCAAATTATTTTTCATGTTATAAATTTTGTTTTAATACAATTTACACATTATTTTTATTATCATTCTGTACTTTAATAAACAATATTTATTTTTGAATTAGTATATTTTTCTAGTAGTTAATGATTTATGAATCAAATAAATTTATCATTCAATAGTTAATACTAAAAGCAAACCATCAATCTAAGTCGTGATGTCGACGTATCTGAGTGAGTTGACGTGGCAATTCCAGTATTTTTTTCTCTTTATTTGTATCTTTATTATTTCTTTTTTTGTAATATTGTTTCCTCAGATTAATTAATTTCAACAATTCTTTTTTATGATAATTTAATCTTTCTTTTATTATGTTTTTTTTGTTTCTTATTATAATTAATTCTATTTTTTTATACTGAATTTTTTATGACTTTTATATGAATATTAGATTTTAATATATTGTTTGGTCACATTGAGAAAAGACAGAGCAATTCCTTTAACTTTGAATTAATCAACTTAAATTTACTTTGTTATTTCTGAATTCTTTGATTAACTTTGAACTTTCAAGTTTATTTCTAAATTATTAAATGACTTTATATAATTATTTTATTTTTTATTCTTTGTTACATTAGAATTAAATTTATTCTTTATATAAGTGTGCGTTTATTTATGAATGCAACAATTAAATCAATTAATTATTTTTATTTAATTAAGTTATATTCAGTTTGACAATGAATAAATGTATTCTTTTAACTAGTAAAACAGATAGAGTTTACAACGAAATGTTTCTAAGTCGTGTTAATTTAAATTTATATGTAAATAAAAGATTGTAAAAATTAGGATGATTGAAAAATGTAAATTTAATGAATTATGTCAATTACTATGCAAAATAATCAGCTGGATAATCTCTTAATCATGTGTAAGAATTCTTTGAATAAAATCTGACTGCCTCCCATAATTTGACTTGCTTAATAATGTCATTGACAGTTTCCCTTCAGACAGTCTTCCCATAGCCAAGAATTTCCTTAATTTCCTCAGATGAGATGAAGCCACTGCCGTCCTTGTTGAACATTCTGAAGACTGAATGAAGCCTCTCGTTATTCAATTTGCTCCCTTCATTCATTGCAGCAACAACGAACTCAGATTAATCGATAAATCCACTCTCTTCGATATCGACTGACTTGATCATCTCCTCAATCAAAACCCCAAAACCCCTTAGTGAGGTTTATAAGTGCTTTGATTTGTAGGGTATAGTTGGGGTCTTATTGGGGTTAGTAGACAAAATGCAGGTTTTATCTTAATTTAATGAATATTTAATGAAATTTAGTTTACTTAAATCATACAAATTTTATCTGCTTGTCTTTATTATATCTTTTGAACCTTGCTCTCTCAAGTGGGTCAAGTATGTCATCTAATGTTTACCGAGGATAGTTAGGAGCTCTCACGATTTTCATCTCTACTATGCTTTTAATTTCTTAGCAGACATCTTCTTACTTTATATGTTTCTAAGCCAAGCTTATTGATTATTTTTCATGCTTTGTACCAAAGTAAGACATACATTCCATGTCACTTTCTAATATTATTGCTGCTACTGCCCAGACATCCCATTAAACAGAGCCATTAGTCCACTTCTCTCTTATTGGGAAGTAACCTGGAGTACCAAGTACCTGTGCTAAAGTGACAATCTCCTATCTTAAAGCTCTATTGAAATCGATAACCACTACTTCTAAAGGGCAGAGATTTAGCATAACGTTTTCAGGCTTCAAATCTCTATGAACATATCCAAGTTCATGCAACTCCTTAACACCCTGAATCATATCTGAGAGTATATCGTTTAAATCATCAGGGTATCTATTGTGATATAGGTAGTCTCTCAGAGTCATCTCAAATTTCTTTAGCCTTAATGCGATGAAACCATAACTTAAAATAACACCATTTAGCTTAAGCAAATTCTTGCAGTCTTTTCTTTAGGCCTCTCTAAGTACCATGTATTCATTAGCAAACTCGTTCTAATACTGTTGGTTCTTAATAAGATAACTGAATGGATACACCTTGTATGCATACTCATCAACTACTATGAGCTTTGCTTTTGCAGGCACGTTTATATTCAAGTAGTTTTCAATACAAGTGCTGAGATCAACTGCATTTAATGCAGGTATATTCATAGCCTTCGCTTAGAAGCATGCTAAAATTGTATTACCTGCTGGCTGGTTCATCGATTCATATCGCTTCTGTCTCTTGAGTCTCTCTTGCTGCTCTCTTTATGACTCAAGAGTATTAGATTTTCTTTTAGCTGGCACTAGTTTTTTAGTCTCTTAATCTTCAATCAAGAACTCACTGAGGTGATGCTTTTGCATATGCCTTTTAACTTTAGCTGAGTGAGTATATGATTTCATGCATGTCGTACACTAATACCTACCATCTACTTTTTCATGCTTGAAATAGATCTTGGCTTTGCCAGAGTGTACCTCTTTAAGGTGTCTCTTCAAGCTTTGTTCATTTTAGAAATGATTCTAGCAGTCTTCACATTAATATGTTTTTATCTTTTCGATTGGTTGCTGTTCTTTTAGCTCCTCAACATAATCGATTTAAGTTTAAACCCCTATCTCTGCACTCTCCCTCGGGTTTAATACTTCTATGATAAAAACCTCTGCTTCAAATTCAAGAGATCTTAGCTCTACCTCCCTCTCGACATAAATGATTTCAGGCTTTTTAGTGGAGCCAAAGTTAAGCAATGATTGACCTGCTCCTAAAAGTGCCGCTCTACGATTTAAGTTGACCGCCATGTTTAAATTCAAATTTAAATTTCTATTATAAAGCTCTAATAAACTCTCTAGTTATAGTTCCTCTGTACAGGAATTACCATTGCAACAATAATGGTTGATTTTGAAGTATTAGAGATAATATTTATGCTTAGTTTATAACTACAATCTTTCTAATTTCATGCTTAATATTTTTAATTTTGGTACCAACTTAGATAAAATTCAGGTTAGTACTGGTACCAATTAGGTTTTGAACCATTTTGGAACTTTTCCATTAAAACCTCATTAGTTTAAAACTAGGTACTATTTAAGTTTTGGTACTATTAAAATTGTACCAATTAAAATTAAACCGAATTAGTACCAGTACTAATAAAAATTTAAACAAATTTAGTACTAATTTAATGGAACTAAATTGATAAAAATGGAGCTCCATCTCTGAATTTGTTACAGCTTCTGCCAGCTTTCTCCACGTATCCTTACCAGGTTGACCTCCTATAAGATGCCCATATTTAATACTAAGATTTTTAACACTAAGATCCAGAACTCTATATATTAAAATTTGAAATTCATATATTAAAATTTGAAATTCAATAACAAGAGAAGGAACAAGGATGGAGTCTATAAGTACTGCAATGAAGAGGTTGAAGCTTAAGAAATGATCTCAAGATTTAGAAGCAAGGAAGATCTCTATCGATACCTCACTTAGCATGGTAAGCATGTGACATATAGTAAATCATATACTATAGTGGGTTTAATTCTTCCAACGATGGAAGGTACCAAAATCTCATTTCTAAAGGCGATACTCTGTGATGAGAAGGAAGCCTTCAAAAACAATGAAATTAAGTTGATAGAAATACCAAACTACCCAGAGATTTCAGTCACTAATCTCTACGAGGATGCGATGTAAGATGAAGAGTTGGTAGTTTATCTTCCTACCAAGAAACAGATCTCTAACAAGCTTCCAGAAAGGAGTTCTTCTTTGGTGTTCTTGGCACTTTAAGAGAGAGTTACCTCAGAGAAATCATTGAAGAAGCTCACAAGAAACGCTATTAAATTTCTCCTGAAAATTAAAAGAAGCAAGGCATACTTATAAGCGAGACCTGGCTCGCAGAGCTTAAGAAGCATCCATTCCTTTCCAGTAAGCTTTGATTTATAACTCTTTAGGGAAACCTGGAACTGGTATATTTCTAATGAAAGAACATGCAAAGGTTCACAGAGAGAGAAAGTCTTAGACCATTCATGAAGTGAGCAAGAGACTTTATAAAGATTTTTAAAAGCCAGAAGACATGAACATAGATGCAGGAGCTGGCACAAAGAGAAGAAATATGGGCCCAAGCAAGCCATAAGAAGAGGAGAAGAAAGAGAAGGCAAACCCCTTTATGGGTTAGTATAATATGTGAACTTATTCATTCATTTAAATCTAAAACTTATTTATAAACATTCATTCTTCCTTCTCTCGCACACACTGTTGTCTTATCTATGCTTACTCTCTTGCAGCTACTCTGAATCAAGTCTACTGTATCTATAGGCAAGTCATGCATTAGGTGATATAGCAGCAGTTTCTTGTAGTGGTCTTTATTTAACTCCAGTAGAATCCAATTCCATTAAATTAAGAGCTGTAAGGAACATTGTATACAGGAGTAATGTTTAACTCTTCATAAGCTTTCTTAGACTCCTTAGTCTTATGAACTGAGAGGTAGTCAACAAACAGGATGATCTCTTAATCGTTGTATTTATCTCTCAGCTTATGTAGGATATCTATATACTATTCTCGCTTGATAGAGCGAGGATGAATAACATAACTTTCTAAGCCAGAGTCTTCACTAATACCTGCTAAAATTGCATGAGTTACAACCTTTATTTTCTAATCGTAGACTTCTATATTATCATACTTCTTATACCAAGACTTATTAATAAAGGTGTTGAAGGTAAACACAGCTTCATCAGCATGTATGAACTTGATGTTATTAGTAATAGCTCTCTGCATTTAATCATATATATAGTTTAAATTATTACTATAAAATGTTACTGTAAAATCAATCACTCTCTTCACTCTGTTGACAGTCTTGAAAGTAATACCATTTCTTCTATAAATATTGGCTATAGTTTAAGGAGAGATACGCATGTCTGGTAACTTGCGATGAAACATGACAGCTCGTTAGTCAAGAGGAAAGTGAGCCCAATACTTTTATGTCTTAGAGTCGCAGAGGTAGTCAATATGGTGCTGTAAGAACTTTTATTTTCTTGCAGGATGTTTTCAAGAGCCTGAGTTATAATTTTAAACAGCTAACAAGCAATGATACCTAACAGTTGAGACACTCTTGTATAAGAGTCTTGCTATAGCTGCATAATTTAGCACTGGTTTGACATAGTCTATATTAATACTTGTACCATACCTAAGCTTAAGAAGTAAATCTAAATATTTCTCATCATATATAGACCCTAAATTTCGCTAATTTCTATTTCTCATTTTCCAAATTGGCCTAATTTCTCTACTAACCCCAATAAGACCCCAACTATACCCTACAAATCAAAGCACTTATAAACCTCATTAAGGGGTTTTGGGGTTTTGAATGTCTGCTTTGTCCATGAATTAATCATGCCCTCATTGTTATCTCCCAAAATCTCTTCAAGTGACAGTTTACCATCTCTATTCTTGTCGATGTCTACCGATGCAGTATCCCTTTTCATGCTTTCCATCAAGAATATCTTTGAATTTGAATCCCTGGCGTCTTGCCTTGGTCATTCTTGGCAGCCAGTCTCGGCATTGGCCTTTCGGCATTCTTGACTTCCAGTATTGCAGTCGAAGTAAGGGGCGAATCTTCGAAAGGGGGGCGGCCAGTGGCACCACTCGACGCAGCGGGAGCTATCTCACGACGGTGAAACTTCCGGCTCAGACATCTTCTCGAGGAGCCGAGATAATCAAGCATCACTGTTTTCCAAAAGGCCATTGGGGTTTCCCAAAGCGATGGTTTACAACTTATAGTGCCGATGGTTTTGGATATGGAGAGAAGATCATTACTTCTAAACCATCAGATCTCTTTAGCTTCCTGCCCTTTTCGACTGTAGACCAGAGCTTTTCTCTATGCTGTAGTGCAGTTGCCTTGCAGATTCTCCTAATATCTAGTTTGATTTCAATGAGGATGCAGTGCTTTTGCTATTAGGGAGGCTTAAAGATCCTAATGTATGTCACCATGCTAGCTGCACTCGTTGGCGTCTCAACCAATAAAGTTCGAACCCTATCTAGCACTTCAGAGTTCTTATACGACTTCTTCGCACTAATGGGAACTGGCTTAGATACCAAGAAAGTAGAAGTTAATCAATATGTAGGAAGCAGTGAATATAAGACTATATCTACCTATTGCTCTTTCAAACCCTGCGCATACACCAACAGTCTTAGCGCAAATGGAGTTGCTACATCATGCTCTTCTTACTCCCTATGCTCTGTGGAGTACCCATCATAGTCTATCGCTGCTTCACATCGGCCCAAAGAGTTCTCAGTATTGAAGATCTTGCTAGAGAGGATCACATGATTGTTGGACTCTACAAAGCCATTGGTATGCTCTGGTTGCCTTGTGGTCTAGATCAATGTAATGGAGTGACAATCAAGGGAGAGTACTACTATTTGATACCTTTGTTCCATCCCTACATTGTTGCCTGCTGAAGAACCTCCTGTCCCACCATCACAAGCAGTCGTGGCACTGGGCTGGCCATAGAGCACCCACGACCTCCTCTTCACTAGGGATGTACAGGCTAAGACTTTTCAGTCGCCATTAGTGGCAGTGAGGAATAAAACTTAAGAATGATTAAATATATTAAAAGGCTTATATACTCAGATTAAAAATTTGGTTGCTTTTCGTTTTAATCAATAGGCTCTTATTATTATATATATATAGACTTCCATCACAAATCAACTAGCAACCAAATATTAATAATAATATACTTGAATTCAAATTTAAATTTAACTTATTACAACTTTCAAATTCGAAATAAATTTACTCTTTTACTTACTTTAAAATTTATTTTTTATTATTTATATTCATAAATTAATCTTGGTTTTTTGAAATCAGTATAATATGGTGTATTTATCAAATAAAAAAATATTTCTAGAATTTTCCCAATATAAATTAAAGTAGCAAAAAGCTTATAAAAATGCTCACTAATCATGATGTATAATTTTATTAAAATCAGAACTATTATATTTAATTATAGCAATTAAAGTTAAAGCTCTTGATATCTCTATTTATATTTAATGTAATTAAAGGAGGATAATTTATCTTAATTGCATAATATATATATATATATATATATATATATATATATATATATATATATATATATATATATATATATATATATATTATTTAATGAATATTAATCGAGACTATTTGCTAGAAATCTTTGTATCTGGTGATTTGTATCAACTGCTTTTTCCTGTTTTATCGCTCCCGCTATGTTTTCCGTTCCTGTACTTTAACCTACTTCTAGTTTTAATTGTCACTTTTACTCTTTTGTTAGCTTTCTCTTCAACCATACTGCGATTAACTAAGGTTATTGTATTTAATCAGTAAATTAATTACAATATATATTATAAATTATATGAAACTTTCAACGTATATTAAATAAACATAGTTAAATAAAAATTTAGTTTAAGTAAATTTTTTAATTAAGTTCTGGAAACCTTCAAATAGTATATAAAATGATCTCGTGTAATCTTTTAATAAGTCATTTAAATCGAATAAAGGATTCTGTAATCAAAGAATGTATTTAAATAATTACATATTTAGGATATTTTGCAACTATAATACAGTTCCTTAAATTTTGTTAGTTTTAAGCGTATTTTATTTATATTTGAATTTTAGAATTACATAAATAAGTTAAGCTGTGAAAGGTTTATTATAAATCAATTAATCTTTCAAGATACATCTTGAACATGTAAGTATAAGTATAATGAGTGATTAAACTCATAAATATATATATATATATATATATATATATATATAGATATATTTGATTTCAAATTTTATTTATAGATCAACCCCTTCAAATATAATTATTGATAAACTTATTTGTACGATCAAAACTTTATGCTTAATAATGCTTTATCAGTAAAAAAATGATTAATTAACTGATGATCTAACCTTAATTTCAAACACCAATCTTGCCTTAAATAGAGTTATTGAATAATTTTTTTGTAAATTAATAGAACGTGTCACCATTATATAGTAATGTGAATATTTTAGCTTAATAATTATGTAATACTTAACTAATAATTATCATCTAAATTATTTATCAATGTCAATTTTTAAGAAGTTGAAATTATTGGGATAGTAGCATGCTTGTGTTTCCAGAAGATTTTGATTAATAGGTGACTTGCAATGCATGTGTGACACCAGTCTATTTCTCTTTTTAAATCTGATATTCCTCCTTTAAAGTAAATGTAATCTTATGGTATAGTACCAACCAATTCAATTATTCCTGTAGGCATATATCATTGTATTTAAAAAAAATTATTTTTTTGGTAGATAGGTTCTGTATTATAATCAAATTAATGTAGAAGATCATGAAAATCCTTAAATTAATAAGAAAAACTTGAGAAATATTAAGAGTTTTGAATTCAGACATGTGGTCTAATATAAAGATACGGAAGCATCGTAATTTCTGTACTTGTGCTTAAGCATTTCTCTTTATTATTCTACTGCATATTTGAAGTTAACTTGTTTAAACCTGAATGTAAGAAGAATTGTTGGTATTAATAGAAAATTGAGAGTAAATAAATTAAACTTAATGCTTGATTTATCAAGAAGTACTTTAAAAATGATAGATTAAGTATATTTGTTTTTGAAATAATAGGCAAAAATTACTAGCTAATTAGTATTTCTCTTCTGCACTATTCTTTGTTGTAACTCTGTATATCTATATATTCAGAAGCATCTATCTTAACTAGATTGATTCAATTATATTGGAATTTAAGAAATTATAACTTTCAATTATTGTACAGTATGCTCATCCGTGTCTTAATGTGCTTTGAATATATATTTGAATTAGACATTTTCATCTAATATATCTATCCTCACCTTTTTTTAATAATTTAATATATAATTCATAAAAGTCAAGTAAGTTGCACTTTCCTTTAACTTACATTGTACTTTCTGTTTTTAATATTTATTTTTTTATTATTATTTAAATTTCAATTATTTTCATGGCCCGACAACCTTTTAAATTATTGTCAGGCCATAATTTTTAATCAATGGTTTTAACTTGTACGATTATTAATGATTTTAAATTTATTCTTTAACTTCTAATGTTATGGTTTTTTATATATTTAATTTTTACTTTTATTTTCCTTTTCAATATTGTTAATTCCTTTTTCGCTTAAAAAAAGTACAAATGGCTTTTATAGGGTGCGGTGCCTATTTGAATATCTTAAATGATATTGATGGACCCTTTATATTTAATAGGGATACTTAGAACAATGTTCTAAATCCTTTTCAATAACTCTTAATTACTTTTTGATCATAACAATTAAAATTGCCTTGCCTGACAATTATTTAAAATGTTGTCAGGCCTGACAATTATTTTAAAGCTTGTCAGTCCAGATTCTTATTTATAGATAGACCAACTTCTAAACTATAGCATCTTTACATATTTCTTAGAATTCACAAATCTTGATTGAAAAAATCATGATGAAAGTTCAACAAGCTTCATCAGAAGCAATTAGGATTTATGAGAATCTGAACAAGAAAGACTTTATTTAACTTGACTTTTATGAAATGTAAAATAGAATCCCTGCTTATTTCAAGTTTATAAACCTTGTCATTTTCATACTTTGGCATAATTTACATTTAGCATTGTTAATTTCTTTAATCTCGCCATATATGCAGTTAACCTCAAGCTCCCCGTTTTTTATCTACAATTTTCATTGTTATAAACAATAATATCGCCATTTGCTCAGATACTTGAGTGTTTTTAATTTATTAAGACTGAGCAATCCAAATAATAGAGGATTTAAAAGTGAAGAATGAAAAATGTTACTTTCTTTAAGAGTTTTAATTACTTTAAGATCTGCTATTATTTATGTACTATTTTAATTAAAAAAAGTTTAGTGTGTGGTCCTGCCACGACTTTTTTTAGATATGTTTAATAAAGAACAATAGTTCTAAGAAGCCACTGGCGTGGGAATAGTAATGAGTTATCAACTCAAGCATCTCTATACCGAAAAAGGATTATTCACACTTCCAATGGAAAATCTCCAATAACAACTAAAATAGCAGGACTATAATTTCATCAATTTCTAGAAGTAAAAAAGTGACACAAGGATGTAACTCCGACTTAAGATGATAATTCAAGTCCCTCTTCAAAAATATCAATATTTAGGATATTATATCAGACTAATCCCAAGATAAATGCTATGATGAAGACTTCTTATCACTTGACTTTCTTGGCTAATATGTATTTGACTTCGACTAAATAGAATAAGAAATGGATTACTAAGTAGAAATATACAAATAATTCTTCTAGCAAGTGAATTTAGACAACTTAAATGAAATCTAAAATGTTTACCTGAATAGGTTTTAATAAGTTTGTGCTTAAATAGTCAGTTTTCTAAAACCTAAAATAGGTTAATGACCCTATGGTTCTTTCGTAAAAACTTAATATAGAGTAATTTGATCTTTCACAATAAATTAGAAATTTACTCTATTTAAGGAAATCTAATAGAATTTGACTCGATTTCACAAAACTCAGACACCAGAAAACCACAACCCTTACTCTAGAGGTCTAGGATCGTAGTTCTAATTCAAAAATGAAATAAGATTCTCACCACCCAAATAAAGCAATATAGATATTATTTCTAGTCCTTTCTATAATTGTAATAAATATATTCATGAGACATCACTAAGAAATTCTTAAGACTTAAACAATCCCATTACTTCATAAGAGGCAAGTTAAATGCTACATTAATAGGAGCCCATGGACTTATCGGAAGATGAATCTTAAGACCTTGGAATTTAACTCGGGATAGAAGGTACCTATCAACTATCCATTAGTTAAGACTTTGATAATATGTCACAAATCGGTATATTGACTAGAACAGACCTGCTTCCTGATCAGTGTTTGGAATTGGAAGAATATATTCCGTAGTTTGTTAGAGAACATACATCTAACATTTTTTATTGATTAATTAGTAGATGACAAATCTTATAAGGTAGGTACTATTCAAAAATACAGCAAATAACATGATTACTTTAAAGAGAAGAATATATTAGCAATAACGGTCCAAGATGGAATTAATATCTAGAGACTATTTAATAACTGGATAATAAAAAGGCTTAGCAATAGTCAATATGTTTAGTAGGCGACTCAAACAATAAGACTAAGAAACCAAGAGATTAGATAATTTCAAACTCAACTCAATGACGACAAGATCGAGGAATAAAAATAATCACTTAAGTCTTTGAAATATATTTAGAGGAAGAAATTTTAAGACATTCCAAAAAAAGACAAAGAGAAAATCGATTGAAGTCAGAGTGAACAGAAATTTTAAATTAATTATAAGGGCTATAGCCTTATATATACTTAATAATAGTAAAGCATATTCGGGTGGCCTCCAAGCTCCCAATTTGGATAGATTATTATTACTATAATTATTGATATTATTATTATATTTGTACTTTCCATTCTTGCTCTCGTATGTGTTAAATCAAATTAAGCTAGCAGCTCTTTACCAAGTTATTCCCATTTAAATAAGAACTACTTAAAAAATTCTATTGTTTACCACTTTATGAAGGTATTTTATTTGAATTCAAAAATAGAAACATTAATTCGGTATTTAATTGTAAATACCAAAGGCAGCCTGAAAGATTGTTAGATTTTTTATAGCTACAGATTGACTCAGATAACCTCAAAGAACAGCAGCTTTAAAGACATGAATTTATAATTTGTATTTCTCTGTCGTTTCATTGTTTTATCATTAAGTTGCAGTTTATTATGGATCTGATTCTAAATTACTTGTAGATCGCTGTCATACTAACTTTTCAATATTCTAAATTAATTTATACTATATCAATTGCATGATGAGATTTAATATACCTCATTAAAACAGTTATTGAATGTGATAAAACCATCATTTCATTAATATTTGCCTTTAAAAAATCTTAGTTTAGCTATTATATGTTGCAAACTTAGTAATTATTTTGATATCTTAAATAATTATGAAATAATCAAAACACCAATCAATATATCATAAGTAATAGGAAATAATTTTATTATTTATATTTAATTAATATTGTTGTAATTAATACATATTATAATTTTCAATATACCCCCCCACTTACTTAAAATAAATTTTTATCACTAAACTAAAATTATAATTTGATAGATTTGTATAAAATTCAAAGATACGTTTTAATCATATAAAGATCTTCATGGTTTAACTTGATTGCTTGGCCTCAGTGTATATTCAATAGTAGCCATTATCTTTGGCATTTTCATTTATTTATATAATTAAAATTAATAAAAATAATAAATAAAACACAATCTTGTTCAAGTCTATTTATAATTAATCTATATTTTTTATATATAAAGTCCATTAATTTTGACGTCGGCAAATTTTAAAATTTGCCGACGCATGCAGGCGATTTCTATATTATTTAAAAAATATCATAGATTAAACTAATAGTATAGCTTAAATTTAGGATTAAAAATCCTTTTTAATTATGAGAAATCCTTAAGGATCTATAATAATCTAGAAAGAATTTAGAAAGATATAAAAGGAATAAAACAAAGTCAAAACTTCCGTAAAAATATTATTATAGAATAATTTAAGGGTGCTATTGTAATTCCTTAAGGAATAGTATAGATCTTAAAGGATTAACTTATATTGAAATGATTTTTGAATAAATTATTTAAGTTTAATAAATATATTAATTCATTAATTTAATAAAATAATTAAAAAATCCCTTGCATGCGTCGGCAAATTTTAAAATTTGCCGACGCCAATACTTAATAAATATATTAACTTTATATAATGATTAGTAACACAAGTGATTTTGTTTGATTAAATTTAATTTATTAAATATATAAGGTTTTATTATATTTTATAGGATAAATGTAAAAAGTCATGGTTTTTATTGATTCTCTTCCAATCAGTATAAAGCCAATATCAATTCTATTCAGGTAAATAATATCATTTTTGTTTCATTATATCTTAAGAACATCTACAATTATCTTTCGGAAATCAGTTTATGAATATTTTTAGTGAATTGAGTATTTAATAAAATTGCTATTAAATTGGTAAAACTAAATTAAATTTTTAGAGTTTTTAATTCCAGATTTGTTAATTTCTATTGGTAATTTTTGATTATCTTCTCTTGGAGTGTCATACTTAGACCTTTACAATTTAATCCACTATATATATATCTGGTATCTTATTCGGAATCTCAGTGTAACTTAGTTTATCTTAGAATGATCTTTTTATGTTCAAAATAGCTTTAAAAACTTTAGTTTATCCTAAATTCATGCCTTTTAACAGATCGTTATTATAATATTATCTAGGGTAAATAATTCCTCTAAAACTTTGTGAATATATATTTTATTATTATTAGTTGATTTTCTTTCTCTTTCTTATGTTTGATTCTCTGAACTTTTAACTAGATATGTTTTTAACATAAAGAATAATTATTGGAAGCACTATACTTTTTTCTTGAACAAATGACTTCTCTCGTTTATTTCGCATTCTTTAATTTGTGAATTTATATTACTTATTTATTGAAACTTAAATTTGTATCCAAATAGATAAACACTAAATTTTATAAGCATTATTTATTGATTCTCAATGTTGTTGACTTTAGTAACATAAACAAAAACATTTTCAGCTAGTTCTACAATATACATATAATTAATTTTTAATAAGTATAGGATGTGTTTTCTTTGTAGGCTGAAATAGGGAAAATGTGTAAAATTTTCAAGTGCATATCTTGGTTTATCCCTTGCCTAAGTAGTTGATTTATATTCTTGATTTATTGAAATTAACATCCATTCTCACTCTCACAGCTCCTAGTTTTTACCTGTTTAGGATTATTGAATTGATTTTGTATGCATAAATTTAAAATGAAAGTTTTGGTATCAATAATTATGCATTATAATTAAATAAATTTAATTAATATGACTCTATAATTAATTATAACTTTATACATTAATATAGTTTTATACGCAAACTATGAATGATTGATTTCTATATAATCAAATCATTAATGATCAGGTTAAACAAAGTTTTTTCCTTCCTCTTCAGGTTGATACTACAGTGAAAACGTGAATTATTAGAAGGCAGGTATTTCAATAATTCCAAAGGAATCTAGCTTATTCTTGTATGGTTTTGGAACACTATTCTATATTGACTAGTCTATTGGTTTTGTCCATTAATTTGATTGAGAAGTCACTTTTTGGCACCTTTTTTCAAAGTGGAGTTAGCGTTAGTTCCATTTGGACTTTAAGCATCCTGAGCTAGCTGCAGCTAGAGGGCAGGAAGAGGACTATAGGTTGCTGCAGAAGCCAAAAACTTTGTTTAACCTGATCTTTAATTAATGCTAAAACCTCTAAGCTTTTATATAATGTTTAAACAAAGTTTTTATTAGTAAGTTTTTAATAGTAAAAAAGTAAAAATTTAATCACTATAAGCAACTTGTAATTATGTTTATTTGAAGTATTCAATCTTTTGAAACCAAGTCGATTTCAATAAAAGTAAACATATTTATAATTAGTATATCATAACTGTAACTTAATATTGGTTCAATTCAATGTTTGTTTGATCAAAAGATCTTATACATTTTTATTTATTATTTATTTATCAAGAGCTGATTCAAAGGGGGGGACTTGTATGGAATACCTAATCGATCTTGAACTCCTGTGTTAGAATTTAATATTCTTTTAATTTATTTGAATTAATGTTTAGTTCTATCTAAATCAGTTGAAAGCAAGGTGATATTATTTCAAATCCCTTTAATAAACGGGAATATGGTAAATAAATATTTTCATTACACTGTTTAAGTTAAAGGGAATTAAGTGTGTTTTTAGTTAGGCTCCAAATTCAATCGATTTCTACCAAAATGCCTGTAAATATAATATCAATATGTAAATTTAGTGAAAAAAAGTTAAATTTAGAGTCATTGAGATTTGCATTTTTAATTTATCTGTCATCAAATGAAGTTATTCAATAAGAATAGTTATTTAGCTGTTTTTTATTTAAATTGATCAAGATATACTTATGAGAACAGGGAATTTACATTTAACTTTTTTATCTATAGCTTTTCATTAACAAGTAAGTTAAATGATGCCTTTTTATATCCAATAATATATATCATGGATTCTCCCCATTTTAATCAATAAGATAAAAGAATAAAATCATTAGAGATAAGGTGGTTGTTATTTTAAATTAAAATTAAATTTAATTATTGTATTTTTACTATTTTAAATTATTTGGTAGCTTTTAGTTTATTTTTTAGATTTGTACAATATATATATGGGTCTTCGTAAAATAAGAAGTTACCAAACTTTAATCAGTGATGTTTAAGTTTACCCCTAATTAAATATTATTCCTAACTCTCATAAATGGCGACAGCTCTATCTCAGACTACCAGACCTTAGTGGTGTGAACTGCTGTAGCATGTCCAAGCATCTCTGGTGCAGCTGCCAACCATCAAGGCACTTCTACAGGGTCTTTAACGGGCTGCAATAAATGAGGATAAGAAGGTTGAAACATATACGCATTTGACATTTACTGTAACACCATTGCAAGCGCCAACATCGCAACGCTGCCATAGAACACCAATAGCCTTGTATGGTCTAACAATCATGTGAACATCTCTAGCGAGACCGACAATACTTGAGACTCTTTGAGCAGTTGTCAGGATGGTGTTAGCGTATGCCAAGTAGTCCTAGGTGCATTGAGAGTTGGAAGAGCACGATTTGGCAACTTCGTTTGAGAGGAGACTTTTAGTGTAAACGAAAGGACTGAAAGATTAATAGTGAGAGAGAGGCCTGCATTCGCTGCTTCCTAAGTGGTGTTCATGCTTACAGTTACTTGCAACTAGATAATCATCCTGCACTGGTACTCTGGACTTAATAGGAATCGGCTAAAGGCATCCCACTGCACACATGTGGAAACAGAACTGGCCACTAGAGGAAAGGGGAGAAGCTTGAGAGATCTGCAAGTACATCGTCTAGGAAATCAACATCATCGTTACAATCACCAAGGAAATGTGCTCTGGGCGCTCGCTGAATATCATAGGGTGGTTATTTGGAAATCTTGATCATCGATTAAGTCGGCCTCTTGGGTAGATGTCTGAGTCGGACTTTCCACCTCTGTAGATAAGAAGGTGGAGAATCGCGTAGTGCTCCTAGCCGCCCGCCAGTCGAGCTTTCGCCCCTTACTTTGTTTGCAATATTGAAATCCTTGAATTCATAAAAGATAATGTCAAGACCAGCTTACCTGTTTAAACAATATGATGAGGGAAATTAAAACTAGACTTCAAGCCATTCCCCGTAATGGTTTCTTTAGAAGCTCTCGATTACAACTACAAGATAGTTTTCCAAACTTACTACATAAGATACATAGAAGAGAAGAGCAAGGACAGTGCCTAGTGCAAAACATGGTACAAACCCCATTTCTCTCTCAGCAATAAATACGACACTGATAGAAACCCTTATCATGGAACTCACAAGGAGAATGTCCTACAACACATACAACACCAACTAATCAAAGGCAAACAACGTGCAATTCAGACATCACATGAACGAAAGAGCAGGGTAGTCAAAAAGGTTATCAAGCTAAATGAAATAGAGTAGATGATGCATATTATACCATGCAAGAGAGGTTTTAATCCATGATTAATTAGACACTCAGTCAAAGAATTACCAGCAAGAGATTTATGTGAGGGTTGATTGATTAAAAGGTTTGCTGATTAAAATTGATAAAACACAAACTTTAGGTAATTTCTACTTCTGCTTTGAACAACAGCTACACCGACTTCGTGGCAGTTATAATTTTTCTGATTAATGATCTTATAAAATTGTAATTTTTAGGTTGTTTTTGTTGGGAATGGAGCACTAGTAGTTAAAGTTAGAGTTGGAGTAGTAGAAAATTTTGTTATCGTCTGAGTATTTCTGATCATTCATCTTTGAGATCAAGTCAAAAACCTGACGTCTAAAAAGTGGAACAGTTCCATATAACGTTTGCAATTTATGAATAATAATAATTCAGTTTATAATTAAAATTAATATTTAAATCTAATATTGTTTTATATTATTTTAATGTCTTTGTTTCTATTATTTATTTTGCCTTCTCACTATTCTTTCAAATTCTTTAATATTACTATCTATATCTGAATAACTCAATACTAGTGCTATTGATTCCTAGCTTTTTTCATTTATTTTATCGTTTTTATCTAAAATAGATGCATTTATTGCTTTAATTAATAAACACATACCATACTTTAATATAAAATGTAAATTACTAAACATTTATTTATATTTTATTTATTTATTAATTATATAATAAATAAATATTTTTATAAATATTCTATGATTATTTATATCAACTTAAATTTCATATTCCCTCGCCAACACTTGATCTCTAAAACATATCCTAAGCAGCATCCTTGAAAACTCCAGTAGTCCTGTCTGCCTGCTTGTTTAAATGTCTACTTTATATCATCTATATCTAGTTTTTTCAGCTTGATAATCATCAATTGGAAACGTTGATGTCAAACTTTCATTTGCACTAATTCTATTTCTACCTGCTCTCCTTAATTCATAGATATTTATCAATGACGCCATAAAACATCTTCATGCCCCCCCTTCAATAGCATCTTGTTCAATGCCAACAAGTTTATCATGGTTGACTTCTTTGAATAAGTTGTTATACTCCTTTTTGGCCAGCTGGCTTTACTGTCTGCTTGCTGAAGTTGACATTTAGATGTTGATGCCCTCTGCTGTTGTTGCAGTTAAACTGCTTTAACTCTCAGGATCTTATTCTTTTAAAGTTAAACATTAACAATTATCAATTATTTTATATAAATATTGAAATATAGGAATATGCTTGGAAATTAAAGGATTATCAAAGAAGTTCTGGGAGTCTATTGCTGCCTAAATAATCAAGGCAACACTCGATAAGTGCTTGATTTAAGATTAAGAATCTAATTGAATTCCTGATAACTCAAACTTGATAGCCTGTTCATCACGAAAACTAACCATCTGTTAAGATTGAACTGTGCTACGCAACATGATCTTCACTTTGATAATTAGTTGCATTTAAGTTTAAGCATTAATTGATATTCAAGTTTAAATAATTATTATTAATATTAATATATTATACTCTACAGGCAACTGCTTATCCTACTAAATTATGAATGATCAAGCAGAGATTCCACATTTACGTGATGACTTGAAAAGGATAGCCAAGAACTGCTTTTAAGTAAAGTCCAATGCATCTTGCGCTAGAGATGAAGATTTTCAAAGGAACTGATCAGTTTTATTAACCATAGGATAATCTTGAATTTATTCGAACTTTAACATCTGGTGTTTCTCAACAATATTCTATCACCAATTATATATATAAATATAAATAAGTCAATATAAAATGAATATGCTTATTAATATATTTTTTTTAATTATGATTTTATTATAGTAGTTGATCTAGTTTATTCCAAAATATTCATTTACCTGTTTTAACTCCTCCAATGCCAGCAATTGACTCACCTCCTTCATCAGCTTCCTAATTCTTAGTAAACCACTTTATTTGCTTAATACTCAAGTCAATTATACTAATCACATTAACTATAACTTAAAACTATACAAAGCTAGTTAATTAACCACGACTATTCCTTATTTCACCAGTTACTTTATTATTCTTAGACTTGTTGTTATGATAAAGTGAAACAATTCGCTTTTAAACAGGAGAATCCTCCTCATTCTACCTTTGCGTTATCTCCAAATTAATCAGCTAATCCTTTTTATTTCATTTTCTATTTAGATTTGAAGCTTAAATCCTCAAACATAATGATTTATTTCAAGCAAGTGAAAGATTATAATTAAATAATTTTTAAATATATCTTTCAAATATAAATTATAGATTTGTGCTTATATTTAGCCAAATATAAATCGTAGGTGCTTCTAGCTTTGTTTAAACCATCAATAAGCCAACATTAATTCAAAGTGCTTCAAAAAGAGACGGTTCATCATCTTCAGAAACACTCCAATAAATCCTGATTTATCACCAGGTGTTTTTAAACTGCTGAGAAGGCACGCTCCATTTTTATCGGTACTTGTCAGCTCCATCTACAGTTTATACATTAATAAAAAAATGTAAGAAGATTAAGAATCCTATTAAGAAATTCATTGAGATAATTTAAAGTGATGGGTTGAGTTGTTCTTAGGCAACAAAGCTGGTTTTTGAATCAAGTTTCATAACTACTTCTCCATGAATGTATAATTATTTAATTTCTTTATTTTTAATGGGGGTTGTGATTTTGTTATTTGTATTTCATAATTTAAATCAATCGAAAATATCATAATAGTACTATAGATCTCAAGGAAGTACAATGATACTAGATAGATAGATAATAGCTGAAGGTAATTAAAAGTTCACCAATAAACAAAGTGAAACATAGTTTGCCTCTCATTGTTTATTCATCTCTTTATTTTGAAAATTCAAAGTGTTGATTTTCAAATGATTTCATCTGCAGTCTTTGTCTACTTGTGCTTCTTTACATGAGTCACTCTGAATAAATTTTTGATCTTTTGGTAATGGCCATTCCTCTCGAGTTCTCTGATGCTATCGTCAAGCCATAGCATGTTCGCTACTACTTCAACTTGGGTTTTGTTGTCTAAGTCGACCAACCTGTGGTCACTCACAATTTTATTGAACCTCGTTGGGTCCCCCGCTTCGTTGATTAGGTAGCAGTTTCTCATGTAATTTGCATTTACAAATGTTTAATGGACTCTACAATAGTAACTCATGCAGTATACAATAGTAACTCATGCAGTATTTCACTACTTTCCTCACTTAACTTTAGCCATCATAGTATCCACAACATTTTTAGTCAAAAATAACTTCTTTCTCTCATAAGTTTTTTCTCCTTCTCCTTTATCTATGACTTTGATTGATGTTTTTTAAGGTATTTTTCAATTGTTGTCTTCGCTAACTTTAGGTTCTTCTGAATCAGCTATTAAATGATTCCACTCGTACCACTCTCCTTTAGTTATGTAATGTTTCTTAGTATTTTATTTGCTATGTCACTTGGGGTCTTGAATGCTATTCTTTTAAGCTGAGTTTCTATTTTATCAATTTCCTCTATTTTCACATACCTCGATGCCAGGCACCAGTGATGTGTACTTGTAAATTACTAATGATCTAATCTATGCAGCCATTATAGTTCACATATAGTAGGATTGTTTGATTTCGTGAGGTTTTGGTAAAAATACTTTTGTTTCTTAATGTCCTCCCACTTTCTTTTTATGAATTCTTTGGTGTCCAAACAAATATTAAGTGTGGCCTAAATGCTTGATCTCTATCACCTTGTTTATACCTTCTACTTAACTTATTCCTTCAAATTCCTTCGCGTCACTAATGAATTGTGTCTTCTTCGTGTTAAGTTTCAGGTTATGTGATCTTTATATCTCCTTGAAGCACTCCAAGACTCTTTCTAATTATTATTATTTATTTTTTCATTCATTACAATTTCATCCGCAACTGATAGTATTTCCCCCTGCTTTATCAACGATACTAATTCTATTTTACGAGTACAATCCATCTTCCAAGTTAATGTTGAATAGCATTGGGAATAATCTACTACTTTATGCTACCACTTTCTTGGCACTGATTACATCACTTTCATAGTTTATTTTGTTATTCTGAAATAGTTCTTCGATTAAATTAGATTAACTATTAAACTTTATTCTTCTGTTTGTATTCTTTGTTGTAATATACTCATCAATTTATCTTTCTAGATGGAGTCGTATGCCTTCTACAGGTCTACAAATACGTAGGCTTCTATATCTTTGGTCTTTCTTCTAGATCCTTTTATATGCTCTAATAGCCTAATTAAATTGAGATGAGTGCTTTTATTCTCTTACACTCATCTTTTAGTTACCTTTTTGAAGCAACTAGCTTTCTAAGCATTAATTTTATTCATAATCACCTTCTCTATGATCTTAATTAGGTGATTTTACTACTATTGGTCTTTTGTTCCAGATCTAAGGATATTGCTCTCTTAAGTTTTTGCTTAACAGTTTTAATCTTCTTTCCTTTAGATACTGGGGAATTCTCCCTAAATTCATCGAATCGACAATCTTTTGACTCATCATTTCCCTGCTCATCCCTGACTTTGCTAATATCTTTCCATCAAATCTATCTTGTCCGATTGCTTTATTAAAGTTGCATTATTGTATTTTATCATTTACTTCTGTAATTTCCCATAATTTCTAATTGTTTTATTTTTCTATCATATTAATATCTCCAGATATTTGTGTGATTGCTCCTTCTTTCCTATCGTCTTTGTATAATTCATTGTAGAAATCGCATATTTGCTTTCTATTCTATTCTCCTGGTTGAACTCTTTCGCCATTTATCATTAATCCTTTAATGGGTTCTGCTTGCTTCTTATTTTTGTAAGTCTCTTCATCAGGTAAAATAATCCATTCAAGTGGTTTCTTACTAGACAGTGCTCCAAATCTCTGATGGCTTGTTTCTACTATTTCTTCGCTTCTAGAGATGCCCCACTGCTACCATTACTTCTACATTTTATTGTCCAATATGGCGGCTATTAGTACCAAAATTTGGCTTTATTTACTTTTCCAGTTTTTCTTCAAAGCATCTCCTTAATGGTAATTTAAGATCCTCAGATAACATCCACTTACCCTCGTCTATGAAGGTTTTCCAACTCTACTTCCTAACCTCCGTTATTCTCACTGTTCCTTCTTTGTCCGTCATCTTTAAATCATCATCCCAGTATTTTATTTTTAATCTTACCAGGGACTATCTTTTGATCTGTTAATCAAAATTGATCCGATTCACATTAAACTGTTTTCGCGTTTGCGAATACTTAGTCTAATTGGTATTGATTCTCTTAATCCTTCCTAATTAAGTTTTTTACCTATATATTTCAAATGGAAGTTGAAATCGCCCATAACACTTATCAATTGTTTGTTGCACTTTTGTTTGATGGACCTAATCATGAATATCCCCCTTTTCTGAAGTTTTTTTACCTCTTTGTTGATGTAAGGTGGTATAAAGATTGTGATCATGTGAAGTGGGAATCCTCCCACATTAAGTATGTTCCACGCCAGGAATCGTCTTAATCATTTTCATCTCGTACTTCCCGCTATTCAATGTTAATGCTCCTCCGTTCCTCGCTAATTGTCTTTATGTAATATCTTTGCTGTTCAAGCCTATTATTCTTTGCATTGTAGTCTCAACTAGACCAACAAAGTCGGGATATCTGAGTTCTATTTCTCTCATCATTTAGTCTTACTTTAATTTTTTTCTTGGTCCTCTAACATTCTGCAAGCATATCTTTAGCTCAATCTGCTGCGCTGCTATCTATCTTTTGCTGTTTATAGTATTTCTTCTCTACTTACTATTCTGGTTTTCAGCAAACATCTAGTTTCTTTTCACCAATCCCTCGACCTCTCTTTATGCTTAGAAAAAATGAAGTTGACGGTTGTTTTCTACAGTAGCATTAAAATTGTCTAAGTTTTTATAAATATTTATTGGTTTTGTTGAAGATGATTTGCTAATCCTCTTTTTGAATTTTAAAGTAATCTTATATTGATTTTTATGTTTTTGGTTAAGTCTTTTCTTCCTCATCCATGAGTGCTTTCAACTTTCTCCTTCCGATAATTTGTCTGTTGTTTGCTTCCATCTTGTTCCCGCTGTTTAATTGCTCCTCCCTTTTTATTTTCAACAATAATACTATTTTGAAATATTAAGGCATATATTTTTAATTATATTTATAACCATTAATATATGATCTATTAATTATTAAAAACAAATGTAAACATTTACGCAATTATATAGTAAAGTCACCATATTTTATAGATTAAATAATACTTCAATAATATTTTGAAAGCTATAGTGATTTATTATAAGTCATAAATTTACTAAACCTTGATAAAAATAAATAAAAAATAGTTCATTTAATTTAGTGTTGTCCTATGATAATTTGTTTTAAAATAATTATATTTTGTTTTCCCTTATAATTTTAATTAAGTATTTAGTTATATAGTTTAGATAAAATCTCAATTTTTTGGAGTAAACTTTCTCATATTTCTACAATCATGTTAAATTTATTATAAATCTTTTGAGTTTTCCAATTTAATTAAAAAACCATATATCAAGATCTCTTAAAAATTCATAGTTTCATATTGTGGCTATATATAATATCAGTATAATTATCACAGATAGGATATCAATTAATTAAAAAAGTAGAAACTTATTGGAAATATGTAATTTTATAAATATACACGTAGGATAATTGGATAATTATAAAAGAATATTAAAAAATGAGCAGATAAATTAAAACAATGCAAATTATTGAATTCAATTAATATTCTATCATGTAAATTTTAGAATATCTTAAATTATTTAAAATTCTGTATTTTAGTGATATTTTTTGAAACTTGATATCTTTCAAAAGTTTTGCCTAGCTAAACAATGACTCATCTCCCAATTGAAACCAATTCATAGTATTCTTTGAAATTGAATAGCAGGTTATTGCCACACTTTTGCAACAAAGCAAGCTAAACATCATCTGCGGATTAGGGTGATGGTGAAAATGCATTCAATCAAACTACATGATGGTTCAATTATGTTTCTGCTAAAGCAGTGTACATACTCTCTATATAATTGGAAGATTAAGCGAGAGATTTTCTTGCGCTATTACCTTTGCGATTTATCAACCTTATTAATGATAGATTTTCTCTTATAATATTAGATTCAGAATGTTGATGATTGGGTATATTTCTTCTAGAGGCCATCATCAAACCAACCTCTTGATCAACCTCAGTTTTAATCACTTTCTTTCAATCATTGTAAATAAGCGGTTATGATCACATTTTTTCTTATCAATTTTAATATTTTCAGTATTGCAATCGAAAATCTACATTTACAGAAGAGTTGAGGCCTATGAGAACCATCACTCTATTCTCCTTGGAAGAGCTAAAGAGATAGAATCTCTGGATTAGACAAGTGTCCTGGATCGTAAGATAAATGAGAGAATTATAGAAAATTTGAATATTTAAGTAAGTCTTCATTAATAATCAGAAATTAAAAATTTTTATAATTATTAATTTGAATATCATTTTTAATTGACGAGCTAAATCTAAAAAGTAGATTTTGCGTTATCTTGTCAAAAATTATTAACTTGAATTTTGGTTATATTAACTTTTATTTATATACAACTTTTAAACATTCACATTTATTAATTATTTATCCAATACAAATAGTAAATATTTAATAAAGATAATTATCATTGGTTGTTTTTAAAACCTATTATACTTAAAACTTTAATAATCTAATTAGAAATACTTTTTATTAAAAAAATTGTTCACTTTTAAAAATTTAGGTTTATTCGCTTAAGCATAATAATCAATCAAAATATATTTATATATATATATATATATAAAATTTAAAATGAGCATATATGTTATATTTTTATATTTTTTATTATTTACTTATTCTTTGTTAAATGTAAGTAATTTCTCTAAATCTTTGATTTGCAGACCAGACAATACTATTTACCCAAGCGCCTTTCACATGTTTTGTATGTTATTACATTTTAATCATTCAACGATTTCCTAGAAAGCTGATGAATTCCTCTTAAAAAAATGTAGCTTTCATCTTGTTTTACCTTGGCAAAATTGTGGTAGATTGGTTATCCTTCATACTGATAATGGCGTAATTTTTCTCTATTATAATTGCACTCACATCTAATTTGGTTTTTCGAATGCTGGGCTAAAATTTAATCGCACTAAGAGTAGCACTCTCACTGCAAAGAGGTTGAACGATGATTTTAAGAGAACTCTGGAGTAAATTCAAAACTTTCTTGCACTACTCTTCATTCAGTTCTCCAACTTATACGTAAAATCTCAACAAAAACTAGAATGCTTCATCATGCTCTTCTAATCAAATGAAGCAAATACACTTGAAATACGTAACTCTTATCATTTCTACATCACAAAGACCAGCAAGTATTATCGGTAATCCAAGATATGTTCAACCTGTCGTGCTCAATGATATTTCTGGTTTATTGATGCTTGTTATTATAAGACCGTTTTTCAAACATACTCTGACGGCACCTATTTTTGCAGCCTTTATTTGCGAATAGCTGGGACTCGGTTGCTTTGCGAGAAGACCATTTTGTTGTATAAGTAAAGTTAATCTGCTTTCTTTCGCATCGCACAGAAATGTGATTTTGACTTCTCAAAATTCGATTATATTGTAAAACCCCATAGATCAATTTAGAAGCGAGCAATTGGAGTTAAGAACAATTAGATTAAAATTTAAGTATTATTGGCGTACAATTTTAATATTTGGGCTAATTATTAAAACTATTGGCTCGATTAATTGTCCTTATAAAATAATCCAATCAGAGTGTGTATATTTGAGATTTTAGCCTAATTATAATGAATATTAGCCTAATAATTAAATTTTAATCTAATTGTTCTTAACTCCAATCCTCGCTTCTTAATTGATCTATGGGGTTTTAGTTATTATAATATTTATACATGGTTAGTTGTACTAATATTAATAAACCTTAATTTATAATCTTGGAACTATGTTATAAGTTAAAAAGAAACTCTTACACTTGGCTAATATCTAGAAAAACTTTTAAATAAATCAAAATAGTGTTTTAATAAAGAAATTTACTTCAATTATTTTAATATTTACTTGTATTAAAATAAAACAAATTCATTAATCCAATAAAAATTATTCTTTTATATTATTATTAAAAACTAATATAAGAAGTTTTTATTCCATAAATGTTTGTATATTAAAATATTAATTGTGCAATTTTGCAAAACCTGAGTGGCCGAAAAATCTCCACAACCACAAGAGTGCCAGATGCACCGATTATCCTTCCTTAAAAAGATTGTTTTTTAGACCTTTCTCGTTGAATCAGGATGGGAAAATCTTCAAAGATGAGCGAGATAGATTTTCAGATTTTGACTTTGAAGTTTTATAAGTTTTATAATTACACCAAATTTTAGTTCTTTCCTCCCAGTACTCCAAAGACACAAGAAATGTAGCTTATTCAAAGGAGAAAAGATCCTGCTTGGTTGACAATTTTTAGCAGCACGTGATCAGGGTTAAACTCGATTATAAGATTCAAAACCACAAAACCCTTTCAGTAGTTTGATTGAGTTTTTTATTAATAAAAGTAGACTATTAACGCATACTTTATTAGGGTTTTAATATAGTTTGTGTATGGGGTTTAATGTTTAAATATTAGTAATTTAAGTGAGTATATGCGAGGTTTGGGTCTATTTATGACAGTAAGTATATAGATTTATAGTTTAAGTTGCGTTATGGATGTGATGATTATAGCGATCAACTCAAACCCATTCTAAATTACACGTCTATAGCAAGACTGCTCCATTAATCTCCTGCAACTGTGAGGTCTCACTGCTTATTAGTATTGAATTTAAAGAGATAGCAGCTTAATTCTAAGCCTAAAAGACCTCGAAAATTTAAGCAGCATCATATTGACTATCTTATTAATGATAAGACTCTTAAATACTGGGCTCATTTCTCTCTTTCCTTAAGGGCTGTGATGTTTCATCGCCAATTTCCTGAGCTTCATATCTCTGCTTAATCTATAGCTAACATATATAAAAAGAACGGAATATCTTACAAGACAGTCAATCGCATTAAGAGAGTGATTGACTTTATGTTTCATTTTATAAGACTAATTTGAATTATATATTCGATTATGCAGAGGTCTTAAGAGCATAATATAAAGTTCATACACGCTGATGAGGCAGTATTTATATTCAATACCTTTATATCAAGGTCTTGGTACAAGAGGTATAGGTATATAGAAGTTTATGACTAAAAAGTTAAGGCATAAACTCATGCTATCCTTGGTGGAATAAGTGAAGATAGTGGCCTCGAGATAAATGTTATTCACCCTCGTTCTATAAAGACTGAATAATATAATAAGTTCTTGCAATAACTCAGAGATAAGTACGCTGACTAAGAGATTATTCTGTTCTTGATAACTTGTCAGTTCATAAAACTAAAGACTCAAGGAAGGAATATGAAAGGCTAAATATAACACGTGTATTTAATGTTCCTTACATCCCTTAGTTCAATGGGATTGAATATATTGGGGGTTATTGAAAGGTCATTATAAGAAAATGTGCTCTATCATCTGATGCATGATTTAAAGATAGATACAGTCGATTTTATTAAGAGTGCTTCTAAAAGAGTCAGTGATGAGAAGCTAAAGTGTGCGCAAGAGAAGGGAGATTTTATGTTTATAAATAAGTATTCGATTTAAACGAATGAATAAGTTCACATATTAAATTTGCCCATAAAGGGATTTGGCTTCTCTTTCTTTTCTTCCTCTTATGGCTTACTTGGGCCCATGTTTCTTCTCTTAGTGCCAGCCCCTGCATCTATGTTCATCTTGTCTGCTTTTTATAAATCTTTGAAGAGTCTCTTACTTAATTCATGCTTTACTTGAGACTTTATCTCTCTTTTTAATTTGCTGCGCTCTTTCATCAAGTAAATAGCAGTTCCAGGTTTTTCTATAAAGTTAGAAGGGTAAGCTTACTTGAGATGAATGGATGTTTCTGCAGTTCCTACAACCAGGAGTCACTGATTTTAATTCCCTACTTCTCTTTTTCTTAAGGAGAGATGCTATAGCGTTTCTTGTGAAATTCTTAAATTCCTTCAATTAAGTACTTAGGTTTCAGAGTTCCAAGGACACCAAAGAAGAAGTATTTCTCTGGCAACTTATTAGAAAGTTGCAGCTTTGATGGAAGGTAGAGAGCAAAATCTGGATCACTCATAGCATCGTCATATAGGTTTGTAACAGATATTTCAGGGTAGTTAGGAATTTCAATCATCCTAATTCCATTAGACTTAAAAGCTCTTTTCTCTTCACTTAATAATGCTTTTAAGAATGAGATTTGTGTCTCTTCCTGGGTTGAAAGAACAATCCAACTATGGTTAATATATTAGCATAAGTTAAGAGCTTACCTTGCTGGACCAAGTATATATAAAGGTACTCTTTACTTCGAAATTTTCCTATTTAAATCTTGAGATTAAATTTTCTTCATTGCATCATTCATAGACTCCATCTTGCTTCCTCTTTCTAAAAATGTTAATGAATTTTAAAATTATGGATATCCATTCTAAGTTTATTAAAATCTTACTACTAAATAGGGAGAACCTACTTGAGGTCAGCCTTGAAAAAGTATGAGGAGAAAACTTTAAAAACTTGCTCCTAGTTTCACAGATTGATTTCCATTATTATCAAACTATCTCCATTAAATTGCTCCTAATAATGTTTTATTATTTTAGGAGGTCCTCCAAATTAAGTTCAAACTTTATTAGGAGTTAAATTTTAAGGTTTAAACTTAATTAGGAGCATATTAAATTAAAAAATGTTTAATAACTTTACCTCCAAATTAAGTTCAAACTTGATTTGGAGGACCTCCTAGAGAAACAAAACTTCGTTAGGAGTATTTAAATTTACTAAAATGTATAAAATTCTCATTAAATATGTCAACTTACAGTGTTTTATGGTTTGTTCATTTTCTTACCTCAGTGTCTTGTACTCTACTATAATAGTTTATCTCGGTATATTTTATCATTATTATAATAAAGTATATCAGAAAACTAAAATGAGCGCTAACCTTTTGAGAAGAGCGGCATTACTTGGATCAAACCAATAAAAATTATCATTTCAGCAACCAAAAGAAGTTGAGACCAGAGACGCTTGCACTTAGTGGGAGCCTACTTATGACAACTTTGACCAGTCTAGCTTTGAGATTTTAATATAAGTTAAGTAGGAGTTATCATAGAAGCTGTGCAAATTGAGGAGGAGGTTAAACAACCCGCCATTGAACATTAAACTTTACCAATTAAAGTTGACTATAAATGCAAAGAATGTAATAAAGTTTACAAGTCAATTTATAAGAGACACTTGGGAGATATACAAAACGACATGCCAAGGTTATATTTCAAGCATTAGAAGAAAGATGGGAAGTGTGTCTGTGAGTTCTTTGAGAAGCCATATTCTCATATAAGAGACTTCAAAGTTCACTTAAAGAAAAAGCACAATTGAAGTTTTGTCTTTATTCATGAACCTACAGGGAATAGATTCTTATAAAAAAGAAGATCAAGAAACCCAGATGAGTCCCTTAGAGTAGAAGTGTAGAAGTAAGTTAAAATGAAGAAAGTATTAAAGAATTTTTCAGTCTCTGAGATCAATAAAATCATGGTTAAAATAGAGGCAAAGAAGATTCCCATATTTTAAATTATTGAGTTAGATTCTTGCCTAAAGAGCTACCTCAATCTTGAAGATAAATAGATAAGAGAGTCATTACTGATGACTAATATGCTTACAAGATATATCCTTTCAATTACTTCCTTGCTGATGACAAGTTCCAAATGGAATTTGGTAATGATTATTATGCTCTTTAAAAGGCAAAGTTAAATGAGTGAGGCATATCATCTAGCTTGATGCTATTTTACTTGGTAAAGATCATGTAGCCTTCAGGCTTCCTTTACTTGAAATGACTTACAGATAATTTTTATCTGACAATAGATGTCAGAGATTATTAGCTAGATAGTATAGCAGATAGTTGAAGGGATTGAAGAGCTTCACAAGCTAGGTTATGTTCATAGAGACTTAAAGCCAGAGAACATCATGATGAACTTTCAGCCTCTTAGAGTTTATATTATTGACTTCAACAGAGCTCAAAGAGTGCAAGCCTCAGCACAAGGAAATTATACGGCACTCCTGGATATTTCCCAGAGAGAGAAGATTGGAGAGATGGAGACACTTAATGCGATATCTGGGCTCTAGCAGTAATAATAATAGAGAGCTACATGCCAAGAAACGATTACTTTAGCTGCAGGGGTGAGAGAGATTCTAAGCAGAGAATCAAACAATATCTCGATAAATATAAAAAAATGGAGGTCTCAGAGAACTTGCATACTCAACTATTATCAAGCCAAGCTAAGAGAATTAACAAACAATAGAAACAATTAAAAATCATCTTAGAAAGATAAAATTCAGACAACTGCCACATGACACTAAGCTTATGTTTGTGTGAGATATCTTAAAAACTCGCTTGTTATACTCACTTAAATTACTAATATTTAAACATTAAACCCTACATAAGCCCTATTAAAACCCTAATAAAGTATGCACTAATAGTCTACTTTTATCAATCAAACAACTTCATGGGTTTTGGGGTTTTTATTCTTAGAGCTTCAAAAAAAGTACATTTAGTTTTTTTTCAATATATATTTATATATATATATTATTCTTTTCTAAACTTTAATTGTATCGGCGTCCCTACTAGTACATTAATATTAATTACATTTTTTATATAATAGTTATAATCTATATAAAAGCTATTTTATCCTAAATGTCTTTAGATGCATTCTCATTTTTCTTATTTCCATATTTTTTGAAATTATTTAAATATTACTAAAGCTCTAATTATTTTTTATAAGGAAGGAGTTTATTTGTGTTTTTTCAAAAAAATCAATATTTTTAGAGTATTTAGCATTGCTAAATAGTATTATATTTTACGTCTACAAGGTTAGAATAAAACTGATAAAAACTTATTAACGATTGCTAAAAGTTGCTAACTATTATTGCATACCAATCTGAAATACTCGGAATTGATCTTGTGCATAGGAGTATAAAAATTCTTAAAGACAAAAAATTGTCTGGTAAAATCAAAATGAAGGTAATTATGAATATATAATAAATTTATAAATTGTTTGCCATCATCAAAATTAGCAATTAATTCAAAGCATTTAAAAACCTTTAAATTAATTTTATAATTTTTGAGAATTTAAAGATTTAATTTAAATGCTTCTGGGAATTTTTTAAAGAAGTTCACACTTCTATAAAAGATAACAAAAAGCAAGTTCAGCTGTTATAATTAACGGAACATAAACTTTTAAGCTATCCCTTTTCATGCAAGTACTCAAATGCTTAGAAATATTTTCTAAGTATAATTATATAAAATTTGTATTTTTAATTAAGTTTTTTTTATTGTTCAATTTAGAATTAGTTCAGGACTCAACTTGAAAAACAATCATTTTAGAAATAAATAGCAAATACTATTACTGGTATATTTATTGCCTTTTTTATATTTATGTAACTACAAAAAAATCAACATTTATAATTTTCAAATGAAGCATACATAAAGTGAAAAATATTAAAATAGCAATATTTAAAAGCTTAAGATTTAATATTTATTTTTGGCAATAAATATGGTTATTTGAATATTATTTAACTTTAATCCAAAAAATTGATTTCCTATTATAATAGAAAGTTGATATTTTATAATGGATAACAATATTAACTTTATAATAATAATGAATTTCCATTTTAAAGTAAAATCATTTAATGAATAATCAATTCATTGTTATTATTGTAAATTTTATATTTAGTATATTCATGTGTAAAGCTTCTTTACTATCATTTATTACAACATTATAATAATTTTTTACATTCCCCCTAATTTAATACTTTAAATTTACTTATATTTATCAAAATAGAGAAAATATATATTATTGTGATTTTACTCTAGAATTCGTAATTAATTATATCTCGCTAATCTAATTTATTTTATTTGATTATCCAGAAGAAAATATAAAATCTAAATTGAAGCATGTTATAGTTTGAAGATGTTAAAGTCGAAAATGCAAAAGACATGTTTTTCCTTTGAAAAATACATATTGTTTAGAGGATGTTTTATTTATAACAATGATTGATATATATTAAGCTTTCATATTTAGAATAAAATCAGTTGCAAATATAAGAAATAACTGCTAGTATCTTAAAAATAGCGTTATCTCAATGCTTTATCTATCACAAATATGGTGCTTCGTAGTCCTTGTTATATTGAGCTTAGTCTCTCTAGCATTTATTACATGATACTTTTATAAGTGAACTATTTCCTCTAAATTCAAAAATTGGGATCAAATACTGTTTTACAGTATTTGAAATTATTTCTTCTTTGATATTACATTTTCAGAATAAATTCTAATCAACACCAGAATTAATAAATCATCAGCAAAAGAGTATATTAATTAAACCTAGAGGAGCACTCCTAAATACTTCAAAGAAAAGTTTTGAAATTATTTACTAGAACCCTACAATCATAAATCTTAAATAGAGTTAAATATTTTGTTATAATTGGGAAAATGTGTAATTTGCCACTTCCAAATTTCAAAAAATATAATATTTCAGAGTATATACATTTATTCAATTTATTACTGAAAGTCATCTCGCTCAACTATTTTTTCATCTTTAACCCTTGACATTTGCTAAGCTCTCTGATGTCTTCTTACAAACAGCCTTATTCCTTTATTCCTTTAAATTGTCAAATCTTTTACTCAACAGCAGTATTTAAAATCATATCAGTTAACTGGCATATGATAATCCAAAAATTGTAGTATAACTATTACTTGTTTTATATATTGAAAATGAAGTCTAAAGCTAAACTCAAGGCTAGGACAAGATCAGTATACCAATCCAATCGGCAGAAATATTAAAGTAAGATAGAGAAAAGGTCTGAGAACTAGTGCAAAGAAATTGATACATTAATGATTTCTAAATCATCCTTACTAAACATATTTATATTTCCCTAATTATATCAAAATGATTTTATAGGTTAAATTTTCAAGATTTGATTTCAAAGTTATAACATACTACTGTCTAGCCATTTTATGTCATTTGGGATATTTGCAAAAGTAGAATCTATATACTCTTCCATTTACTGCCTATTTATGTTTTTGGTAGCAATACCTTAGTAGAGTTTTCCTTTGATTGCGAAACAGTTTATTCTTCATTAAAAAAGTGCCATAATCTTGGAAAATTTTAATTAAGCATAATCAGCCTAGCATTTGTTGGTTAATATCAAAGTACTTAGCAAGCAGCTCTATACTGTCGAGTTATTTACCTTTTTTAAGATCGTAGTATCAGTTGTAATTGAGCACTGGCAATTTAATAAAAGCTATTTGATTATAATCAAACTTTGTACTGAAATTAATCACTAGATTTAAGCTAGTCAGATATGTATAATCAAATCAGTCCCCAAAAATAGCTAGTTTTGCTGAATTCTTTGCTAATGCTGGTATTGGCAAAATATGAAGTTGGGCATACAAATTCCCATATAAATTTTAAGCATAGCTGTAAACTAGCTTTATGTTTCATCAAACATAGCATCATCATTAGGTATTGGATGCTTTAATTAATCATCATTAAAAACTGCTCTACTCTTGCTGTATATCAGAGCAACATATCAAATTGGATAAAACTGTACAGTTGTTTGATTTGAGAATTTGAAGTAATATAATGGAAGTTTACTGTAAAGTCATCTGGATTTAAAACCTAAAAGTACTAAATTTATATTATATTAGTTTAGATTGGCTTTGAAATTTCAAACATCTAAGCATCAATCAGTAGTTACTATTTTTGAATAAACATATGAAATAGCATTAAATAAATAGCTTCAAAGAATGTCAAATTTTATAGTACATAAATTGAAAAACAAAGTTACTATATTATTATTATTTTGTTTATATTTTCGAATAATTAAAATATAGCATCACTTAAATGAGTAAATTAGAATCGAGCAATATATATATATATATATATATATATAATAAAAATGCCTAATAAATTGATAAATACACTATATAAAAATATTAAATTTTATTGGACTGTGAATTAATATAATATGGTATTTTAAGCATAAAATGAAAGGAAATTACAATAAAATGATATAGAGAATTTTCTCACATACTGAAAATAAAATATAAATAATATTTATTACTGTTTATAACCTTTAATCTTTAAATAATCTTACTTTATATAGAATTAAGTTACTTTACAACTCAAGATTAATATTTATAAATTAACTTATTTATAAGTCAAAATGAACTTTAATTTCTAAGATTATAAATTTATAACATCACCAGTTTATAATTTGAAAATTAAAATATTATATATTAATTAGGATCATTTGAAAAATAATAAGCTTTTTTACTTCATCACATTTTATTTATAATTATTATATTTCTAAAAATTAATACTAATATTTGTAAGATTTTGCCAATTATATATTTTTGAATAGTAAAAGAAATCTACATTCTTAATTTAAACTGTATTTTAACTGATTAGTTGTTATTTTGAGATAGTTTTTGTTCATTTATTAAATAAAGCACCACTTCTGGCTTAGATCCCATTATTTAAAGTTTCATTACAGAATATGTCTATTTTAAATGTCTCTCATATCTTTAGAGATTTTCATTTAAAGATATAAATATTCCAAGAGGCATTTATTATATAACTTTACACTACCACCTATATGATAAGATTATTTATAGTCTTCTTCACTTCTTGGATCAAAGAAGGTCATAAAGATTTCTAAGATTATCGTGATGGTAAAATCCCATTGAACAATTATGAAACGAGGATTTGAGATTACAATTAGATTAAGAATATTAATTATTTTTGACTTAGAATTTCAAAATTATTAAAACCATAGGGTAAGCTAATTATCCAAAAAGAAATAATCCAATTAGGGTGTGATAATTTGATTATAATATAGTAATATTTAATTCCACCCATAAATAAAATTAATTCTAATCTAAATTTTTTTAACTCCAATCTCCGCTTCTTAATTAATTGATGTGATTTTATAATCTTATCTAAAATTCTTATCCAGCAGATAAGATAACTTGGGTCCCCATCTCATCGTTAACTAATAGCGGAGATAAGCTGATAACACTTGAGGCAACACCGAGAGTAACAGTTTCGCCAATATTCGCATGAATAGTTGAATTTGTCTTTAAGCATCTTATGATTATACAATAGTATAGCAAAGCACATCAAATATCTTAAAGAATAAATGTTTAAATCTGCTTAAAATAAATATAAAATTCTCGCCTAAAATGTTGTTAACTTTATGATTTTGTATATTACTATGTAATAATTATAAGTAAAATGTGTTAGTAATATGAATTAAGAATCAATCATAGTAATTCTTTATTCTTAATTCATAATTATTACCTTATTTTCTTACATTACAAGAATTTAAATTTCTCTTTTACCACATAATTATCTAATAGGAAAAGACATTTGAAGGCATCTTAACATATTGACTTAAATCATTCTTTATCGAAATAATGATTTTATAATCTTTATATAATACATCATTATACGATGAATTTTATGAAAATTAATACCAATAATAATTTATTTTTAACTGCAGAGAAAAAGCAACTATGCTGCAGATTCATCACCAACTACTAGAAGATAAAGAGTGATACAAAGCCCAATCATCAATCAAACTGTGTGGTATGTGCTACCACCAGAGATAGCATCTTCACCATTAAACTGTAATGAACTGGTAAGAGCAAATCTTCAAGTTTATCTATTTTTATAACAACATTTCCGAAAATTGCGAGACTATTAAGAAAATCTTAAATGTTATATATGCTTTTTCAGCCCTAAATCAACTAATATCAATACGAAAATTTAGTGATGTTAGTTGAGAGTCACCTATTTTAAGAAGCGACTGGTAATGAAGTCATCAATCAATCATATTGAAGAGAAACCTAGTTTAAAAAGGAGACCCCCTAAATATTGTACTGTAAATAACGAATTTAAAAGCATAATTTCATGTCTAATCTACTATTATTTTATTAAGTAAAAATTCATACTTTATTATCATAACAATAATATATGGATCAGAGAATTTGCTCTTTCAAATGAGAACTTCACTGCACCAGATTCCCTACTAATATTCTCTGTTTGACTATTTCAAATGCTTAGACCAAATACTTAAAATTGTTTCTTACACTTACTATATTGCTATGACCAACCACTAGATTAGTGTCGTTATTTATTAGAGTTAGGTTACTTGCACTAAAAGTGATGTTAACTACTTTATTATAAACGATAACATTGATCTTGCTCATCGTGAAACAGATATTTTGGTTAAAAATCTAAATATAAACTAAATAAATAACAATTCTAACTAAATAATGATAGAGTCACAGTGGTAATCTTCTTTGTATGATACTATGCTATGTAAGCTTAGGAAATATTTACCACATAAATCTTGAGTAATTTCCATACTTTTATAGAGATCCTTTGCCTCATTTCAAGTTAAACTTAATTTGTAATTGAATATAGGTAAATTTATACTATATTTTACTCCAAATATTGCTGGTAAATAATAGATAAATCAACAAAGCATTTAAATATTAAGAAAATGGTTTGCTCACTATTATACAAAAATCTTTCAGCTTAAAAATAAGATCTACTCCCTTAATTAGAATAGGAAACAACTATCTGAATTAATTAAGGGAATGCATCAATCAACAAGTAGAATATATTAATCAACAGGCGGAGGATATTTAAAACAACAGATGGAAGACTTGAAGGAACTGATGGAGTATATTGCGAAGCAATTTGTGGAGTACTTAGACAAATTGTTTACATATTCCAGAGCATGATGAAATAATCAGCAATATTTGATATTTAATTATTATAATAAACATTATATAGTAGCTATTATGAGTGGATTATATTCTTGTTCTTTTGATATATGTCTAATAAGAAAGTTGATAATATTATTATTACTGCAATGATTGCCTTTATATACGAACTTAATAAATATATTTTATAGGATAATCTGATCGATTTAAAAATATTCAAATCATTGATTTTTAGAATAAATCTTCTAAATTGATTAATTTTTCTAATTATAAGCAACTGGAGAATTAAACTCAGCAAATGGAGGTTCTAATATTCAAAACCCCAAAACCCTTTCAGTAGTTTGATTGAGTTTTTGATTGATAAAAGTAGACTATTAGTGCATACTTTATTAGGGTTTTAATGTTTAAATATTAGTAATTTAAGTGAGTATATGCGAGGTTTGGGGTCAGTTTATGACAGTTACTATATAGATTTATTGTTTAAGTTGCGATATGGATGTAATGAATATAGTGAACAATTAAAGCCTGTTCTAAATTATACGTCTATAGCAAGGCTCCTCCATAAATCTCCAGCAACTGTGAGGTCTCACTGTCTATTAGCATTGAATTTAAAGAGATATCATCTTAATTCTAAGCCTAAGAGACCCTTAAAATTTTAGCAGCATCAAATTGAATATCTTATTAATGATAAGACTCTTAAATACTGGGCTCACTTCTCTCTAGCCGAGAGGGCTGTGATGTTTCATCGCCAATTTCATGAGCTTCATATCTCTGCTTAATCGATAGCTAACATATATAAAAAGAACGGAATATCTTACAAGACAGTCAATCGCATTAAGAGAGTTATTGACTTTAATGTTCCATTTTATAAGACTAATTTAAATTATATATTCGATTAAATGCAGAGGTCTTAAGAGCATAATATAAAGTTCATACACGCTGATGAGGCAGTATTTACATTCAATACCTTTATATCAAGGTCTTGGTACAAGAGGTATAGTAATATAGAAGTTTATGACTAAAAGTTAAGGTGTAAACTCATGCTATTCTTGGTGGAATAAGTGAAGATAGTGGCCTCGAGACTTATGTTATTCACCCTCGTTCTATAAAGACCGAATAATACATAAAGTTCTTGCAATAACTCAGAGATAAGTACGCCGACTAAGAGATTATTCTGTTTGTAGATAACTTGTCAGTTCATAAAACTAAAGACTCAAGGACAGAATATGAAAGGCTAAATATAACACCTGTATTTAATGTTCCTTACAGCCCTTAGTTCAATGGAATTGAATTATATTGGGGTTATTGAAAGGCCATTATAAGAAATTGCTGCTCTACCATCTGATGCATGATTTAAAGATAGATACAGTCGATTTTATTAAGAGTGCTGCTAAGAGAGTCAGCGATGAGAAAGCTAAAGTATGCGCAAGAGAAGGGAGATTTTGTGTTTATAAATAAGTTTTAGATTTAAACGAATGAATAAGTTCACATATTAAATTTGCCCGTAAAAGGATTTGGCTTCTCTTTCTTTTCTTCCTCTTAGGGCTTGCTTGGGCCTATGTTTCTTCTCTTAGTGCCAGCTCCTGCATCTATGTTCATCTCTTCTGGCTTTTATAAATCTTTGAAGAGCCTCTTACTCAATTCATGTTTTACTTGAGACTTTCTCTCTCTGTTTAATTTGCTGCGCTCTTTCATCAAGTATATAGCAGTACCAGGTTTTTCTATAAAGTTAGAAGACTAAGCTTACTTGAGATGAAAGGATGCTTTTAAAGTTCCTACAGCCAGGTATCACTTATTTTAATACCTTGCTTCTCTTTTTCTTCAGGAGAGATGCTGTATCGTTTCTTGTGAGCTTCTTAAATAACTTCATTTAAGTACTCAGGTTTCAGAGTTGCAAGAACACCAAAGAAGAAGTTTCTCTCTGGCAACTTATTAGAGAGCTGTAGCTTTGATGGAAGGTAGAGAGCTACGTCCGGATCACTCATAGCATCGTCATATAGGTTTGTCACTGATATTTCAGGGTAGTTAGGTATCTCTATCATCCTAATTTCATTAGACTTAAAAGCTTTTTTCTCTTCACTCAGTAAGGCTTTTAAGAATGAGATTTTAGTTCCCTCCTAAGTCGGCAAGAACAATCCAACTATAATGGATTTATTAATCTTACTTAAGAACTTACCTTGCTATACCAAATATCTATAAAGGTCCTCTTTACTTCGAAATTTTCCTATTAAATCTTGAGATTAAATTCTCTTCATTGCATCATTCATAGACTCCATCTTGCTTCCTCTTTCTAGAAATGTTAATGAAATTTAAAATTATGGATATCCATTCTAAGTTTATTAAAATCTTACTACTAAATAGGGAGGACCTACTGGAGGTCAACCTTTAAAAGATATGCGGAGAAGCATTGAAAAACTTGCTCCAAGTTTCACAGATTGATTTCCATTTTTATCAAACTATCTCCATTAAATTGCTCCTAATAATGTTTAATTATTTTAGGAGGTCCTCCAAATTAAGTTCAAACTTTTTCAAACTTGATTTGGAGGACCTCCTAGAGAAACAAAACTTCATTAGGAGTATTTTAATTTACTAAAATTATAAAATTCTCATAAAATATGTCAACTTACAGTCTTTTTATGGTTAGTTAATTTTCTTACCTCTCAGCAAAGAATCTACCAGAGTGTCTTATACTCGACTACTATAGTTTATCAAGGTATATTTTATCATTATTATAATAAAATATATCAGCAAACTAAAATGAGCGCTAACCTTTTGAGAAGAGCGGCATTACTTGGATCAAGTCAATAAAAGTTATCATTCCAGCAACCAAGAAAAGTAGAGACCAGAGACTTATACTCAGTGGGAGCCTACTTATGACAACTTTGACCAGTCTAGCTTTGATATTTAAATATAAGTGAAGTAGGAGGTTATCAAATAGGCTTTGCAAATTGAGGAGGTTAAACAACCAGCCATAGAGCATTAATAAATACCAGCCAAAGTTGACTATTAATGCAAAGAATGCAATAAAGTTTTCCCTTACAAGTCAACTTATAAGAGACACTTGAGAGATATACACAACGATATGCCAAGGTTATATCTCAAGCATTAAAAGAAAGATGGAAAGTATGTCTGTGAGTTCTGTGAGAAGCCATATTCTCATACTAGAGACCTCAAAGTGCACTTAAAGAAAAAGCACAATTAAAGTTTTGTCTTTATTCATGAACCTACAGGGAATAGATTCCTCTAAAAGAGAAGATCAAGAAACCCAGTGGAGTCTCTTAGAGTTGAAGTCTAGAAGTAAGTTAAAATGAAGAAAGCACTCAAGAACTTTCCAGTCTCTGAGATCAATAAAATCATGGTTAAAATAGACACAATGAAGATTCCCATATTAAAAATTATTGACTTAGATTCTTGCCTAGAAAGCTACCCTACTCTTGAAGATAAAATAGAGAAGAGAGTCATTACTAATGACTAATATGCTTACAAGATATATCCATTCAATTACTTCCTTGCTGATGACAAGTTCCAAATGGAATTGCAAAAGAGTATTATGCTCTTTAAAAGGCAAAGTTAAATGAGTGCAGGCATATCATCTAGCTTGATGCTATTTACTTTGTAAAGATCATGTAGCCTTCAGGCTTCCTTTACTTGAAATGACTTACAGAGAATTCTTATCTTACAATAGATGTCAGAGAAAAATTGGCTAGATAGTATAGCAGATTAATGAAGGGATTGAAGAGCTTCAAAAGCTAGGTTATGTTCATAGAGACTTAAAGCAAGAGAATATCATGTTGAACTTTCAGCCTCTTAGAGTTTATATTATAGACTTCAACAGAGCTCAAAGAGTGCAAGCCTCTGCATAAGGAAATGTATACGGCACTCCTGGATATTTCCCAGAGAGAGAGGGATTGGAGAGATGGAGACACTTAATGGGATATCTGGGCTCTAGCAGTAATAATAATAGAGAGCGACATGCCAAGAAACGATTACTTTAGCTGCAGGGGTGAGAGAGATTCTAAGCAGAGAATCAAACAATATCTCGATAAAAATAAAATAAATGGAGGTCTCAGAGAACTTGCATACTCAACTATTATCAAGCCAAGCTAAGAGAATTAACAAACAATAGAAACAATCAAACATCAACTTAGAAAGATAAAATTCAGAGAACTGCCACATGACACTAAGCTTATGTTTGTGTGAGATATCTTAAAAACTCGCTTGTTATACTCACTTAAATTACTAATATTTAAACATTAAACCCCTACATAAACCCTATTAAAACCCTAATAAAGTATGCACTAATAGTCTACTTTTATCAATCAAAAACTCAATCAAACTACTGAAAGGGTTTTGGGGTTTTGATTCTAGGTGAGCATTCAATAGCACAAGAAGCAATTTTTTCTAATCAGCATAAGATAATCTTTAAGATAATATGGGAGAATGTAAGAGCTATTACTTTTTATATATTTCAACATTCACTGTAGGCATAGTATGAAAAATTTGTTGTCACATAATCAAGGATTCACAAACATTTGTATTATTGGGAAATTTTATCTCCCTTAGAATTTATTCTTCAATCTAGAGATGCAAGTGTTCAGCCTTTTTCTTACTCAATTTTTAATGAATTACTAATAATGTTATTTCCTAATTTACATTCCAGTATCTGCAAATATTAGTAGGTGGATAAACTTATATTTTGCTTCTGAAAATTAAGAGTATCCAAAAAAAAGATTAAGCTAAAATAAATACTATGCGTAACATGAGAGCTGAGAATTCTAGTAGACTGAGATAGAATGAGATGAATAACGCTAGTGTTTGATAATGATAAAATGGTTGTTGAAATAGCTTTGCTCATCAGTAATAATCATAATTCTCATAATCCTCATAATCCTCACAATCTTCATCTGACTTTTCCGTACCTGCTTACCTTATGTAATTTCATCTACTGTCATGGATGAATTTAATGCAAAAGCAATCAATGTACTCGTATGACATGAGAAGAGAATAACTATGACCTCTAATTAGCATTAAGTTATCAATTTGATATTAAATCTATAATATTATTATGATAATTAAAGAATTAATAATTTGAGTAGTCAAATCACCACTCTTATTAAAAACTCTCCAAGCAGTAAAAAGGTTATGTAACAATTTGTAAATTTTGCAGATTTTGGTTAAACTCTCTGAGGACAAAATATGTGGCTTCTTTTCTACCTACTCTATTCAATTAAAATGATGAGAAGATCCAAAAATTTAAGCGAATAGTTTCTTGATACACAAACACTAAGCATTGTTTTGTGAGGTTTGTTAAAAGGAGGTTTAATAAATTACTCAAAATAATTAGATAAGAGATTTCAAAAAACAGAATTCTATATAAATTCCAAACATTTATTCGTTTGCTTATTTGATATTACTTTTATAGTTAATTTCGTAGCAATTTGATTTGTTTTAAATGTTTGCTTACCCAGTTTTATATTCCTTAAGCAATAGTTGAATAAAATTTCATTCTTTATAATTCGTTTTCATTAAATGATTAATTTTATTTATTGTCGACATTTTTTTATAGTCTTAAAACTCAAATGTTACAAGACTATTAAGTACATGACCAATTAATTTTAGTCCATGGCCAAATTATCTTGAATTATATATAAACCCCAATACATATATGCGTGATAAATTTATAAGTTGGTATAGTGATGATTTAATATCGATAAATAGCGAAATTCCAAACTTCACAATTTAACTTATTATGAGAGGGCCAATTCAAGAGTCTTAGAAAAAGAGTCTTTAAGAATGCTGCTAATTGCAGTTTGAGTGTTCTAGTGATCATATATTGTTGAAAGTGTTCCTTATTTTATACTTAGTCCATATGTCCATAAAATCCAGTAGCTTTCCCAACTACTTTTTGCAAAAATTCAACTTTAGTATAAACCCCCCCTCTTATAGGGTCTAAAATCCAGTCTGAAGTCTAGAATCCAAAGCCAGTCTGGACCCCCTTCAACCATGACCTCGATTTTCGAAAACGAGTGCCTTTGCTTTCCATTCTACTTTCACTGCACATTTCTACTGGTTATATGTACGTTATGAACAGTATAGGGTTGAATTCACCATTAGGCCCTCGGATTTTTCGATTTTTCCAAAAAGCCAATTTTCAATGAGGCCAGACTCGAACAGCACTCAAAAGACCCATGGCGGGTCCGCCATTTCTTGCAAGCCTACTTTTTTCACCTTTATATGTTGGTATTAACATAAGCAATGCATTTGAACTGGTTTGCGGGCTGTAGCTCTTTAAATCCACTGGATAAGTGAAGGAGAGAGGTTTTTCTTATAGTAAATTTGAAGAATCCAGTGGTATTTTTTAATAATCCACCTATTAAATTTAAAAATCCAGTATATAATACTATAATCAAAACTTAAAAATACCATGAATCCAGCCCAAGAGCGGGATCAGCTTGCTGAGTCTTTTCCCCTATAGATTGAAGAACGAAGCCCTGGTAAGCTTTTTTCCTTTACTAAGCACCTATATTAGAGTTAAGGAATGATAATTCAAATGAATAGTTAGCTCAACTTCTTGAGCAGGGTGATCGGATTTTTGAAAATCTTGAAGCCAAGGCTAATATTGATGAGGGCGGCAAAGTGAAGGGCATTAAAGCTGAGTACAAGGGAGCCCAAGATAGCGTCAAAATCAATAGAGCAAAGGAATTCCTACATTTAAACAACTATGATTTGAGTCTCCTGTTGTAGCAGGAGGATTTCAAAGGCTATTAAAAGACATGGGATTTTAAGAACGTTGTGAGAAAGTTTATAAACAATAACAAAAGCAAGAAAGACAAGAACAGCAGTGATACCAAGTCACTGGTCTCTGAAAATCTTAACCACTCCCTCTCAAACGAGGAAATGAAGGTGAGTGAGTTCCAGACTACTGTGAGCTTAGCAAGTGAATCAATGCAAGCTCCAAGACCCTTACCTTAGCTGGTTATTAACTATGGCTCAATCATTGGCCATGAGATGTTGGTCAAGCACTTTGAAAGTTTCAAATAATCAAATTATTAATAAAAGGAACAGATCCTTCAAGATATAATGGCCCGCAACACCCAATCACTCTTTTCATTCCTTTAGCACTTTGAGATGGCAAATGAACCCTAAGTGAACCAAGGGCTCTTCTATTTAATTACAGAGTTGATCTCAAGTAACTAAAAGCTAGACTAAGACTCCAAGGCTCGTATCTTCTTGGCTGCCCTCAGTTACTATACAGGGGAAAAATATCAGCCAGAAGAGAACTTAATATAAGAAGCAATTCTCTTACTTATAAGGTCACCCAATGCTAGACAAGCTATAGGCTTAGCCAACTTGGTCTTTATTACTGAGGCAACATGCCTAAGTAAGCAGCTTGCTATAGTCTAGAAGCTAAACGACTCTAATCCAGGCATCATTCAGCTTTTGGCTTAAACATGGCACTACTTTTTAATTGACCCTTAGGTCATCAAACTAATACCAAATTCCTTCTTTATAATGAACGTGCCTTTTATTATCTTGCTTAAGCAAGACTGTGGATTGAACCTTATAAGAGACATTCCTGTATAGTATACAGAGTACTTTGTAAGAATATGTGCCTTATGCTCTGCCCCTAACTTAGAGTCTTTAAAAGACTACATATCTTCAACAAGGGAAACCTTCTTATAAAAGCAAGAAGTCATCGACAAAGTCTCAATGGTGCATTTTATGAAAGGCCTTGCTTCAAGACTGCAAAGCAGAGATCAATAATGGGTAGGGAAGATTGAACAAATCAGGAAAGTATAGTAGTTGATTGTGAATGCGCAAGTCGAGAAAAATGTATAGTTAAGCATTCACACTATTGACAACTGTCTAAACTGTGACTTCTATGACCTTGATAGAATAATGCAATTGCCAAGGACTATGGAAGCCTTCTCTGAAAAGGCTGTTAATGACCTTCTTTAGCTATTCAAGAATGAGAACTTATAAAACCAAGTAGCATCCAGATTCAATAGCAGGTCTCCAGAGGAACTCTTAAGAGTAAGTGCCTAATTAGAAACTTTGGAGTAAAATTTAGGCTTCAAATTCTACTGCTCTCAGGTCTTATGTTTAAACTATATCTGTGACAACCTTAACAGCAATCACTTCATTCATTTTGGTATTGGCAATGGGAAGACCCTAATATGCATTGCTTTAGCAATCCTTATTGCTCTTAAAACTTAAAGATCAGTCTTTATACTCAGCAAGAATGAGCACTTAGTGCAAAGAGACTTCAAACGATACTAGAGAGTCATTAAAGCAATGTAGCTTAATTGCAATCTAAACTTCTTTGCCAAAGATACTGGCATCTATTTCTACACTTAGCCCTAATTAAAGAAGATGCAAAAGAACAGCAAGGCTGTGAGTGTATGGTAGCAAAGCTACGTATTAGTGGACGAGTACGACTGGATTATGTTTGATGGCTCTGTTGATACTATAATCAACTCTCTTGAGTACTTTCAGCAAGCTCATAAAGTGATAGGATTTTCTGGAAGCAATCTCTCTTTTACTGAAGAGAACTGTTTAAAGCTAGCTTTTCAAGCTACACCTGTAGTATTTCCCACTCTTGATAAACTCTAGGGAAATAAAAAGACTCAATACCCGGATGTGTTTGTGAGCACTAATTAGAGTGATTACTTGGCTAAGATCAAAGAAATTATAATAGAGCAGCTAAGCCACTCCCCAGTTCTAATAGTGGCTTCAACTAACTATAATGCAATAGAGATAGGCCTTTTGAGATCGGGCTACGACTTCACAAGTTTAAGCAGAGGGCAAGCCGCCAATATCGAATCCATGATTGAAGGCAGATACTTAATGAAGAATGCGAAAAAGGAATATGGAATATACTTGCTGAATGAAGCTCATGGAAGAGGGACTGACATTCAGACGAATGATGAAATCAACTAGAACGGAGGTTCTTACCTCATCATCGCAGATGTCTTCTCTAAAAGGTATGAAGAGCAGATTATAGGAAGAATTGGAAGACTTAATACTAAGGGCAGATGGCAAAGAGTTTTGTATAGACTCAACTCCAAAGATAGTGCTGAGTAGCTTCTTTACGTAGAGTAGAATGAGATCGACCTTATATTAGACAAAAAGTTCAATGAAGTATAATTTAATTTGTAAGACAAATAAGAAGCTATTGATATGGATATTATTGATCAAGCAAAGGAGCCCGAAGTTCCTTCTGAATAGATTATAGCCATCGATCATTAAGTTGCAGTTGTAAAGGCTATAGTGGAGAAGATAGTCGAAAAAGTAGAAAGTTCTTTTATAGGAGCCAAAAAGGATATCGAGGAAGCAAAGAAGGCCTCTGAAGAGGAAATGAAAACTGAAGCTGTGGCTGAAGAGCCAGACACTCAAAGTAAATTAGGGTTCTATTAACCTTCTATCATAGAATTCATTGTAGAGAAGATGAGCCAGAACCCTGTGCTCTAAGACAAGCCTATTAGTGAAGTTGAGAAGATCTTCAAAAACGGCGTGAGGCGCCAATATGAGGAGATCACTTAAGAGCCAGGCAGAGAAAGATCGAAGAGCAAGGAAGGAAAGAAATAGACTAATAAGAGAAGTAGGAAGGCTTATGAGAAGGCAGAGCAGATTAAGGACTTAGTTGAAAAGTGAGTTATACTTGTAAGGAGGAGTTGCAGAGACAAGTCTTTTAGTGAAACTTACAAGGAGCATGAAGAGGTCGAAGAAAGTATGGAAGCCTGGTTGAAGAAGGCTTCAAATTAAAAGAGAAACTTGAAAAGTGATATAGATCATAGGAACCCCTAAAGAGAGGGGTTAAAAAGAAGATGATTTTAAAGCTTAATTTCTAAAAGAATTCACCATATTCTAACTCTTTCTATTAGTAGTGTTCAGAGAATGGATGAGAATAGAGACCAGCAGAAGTCAAAGGCTGAAGTTCTGCACCTGCCCTTCCAGATTCTGAGAGCCGAAGTCTTGCATAACTTGCTCCTTCATTTTGCGTAAGTCAAGTACTTCACTTTCCAAGTTATCATGCTCTTGCTTCAGCCTCTTAGTTTCTTATAGAAAGAGCTGCCTGTCTGACTTCAAGGCTGTCTCATAATCTTTCACCTCTTCAATTTCATCTCTTGTTCTCTTTCTTTTAGATGAGTCCTTCATGAGATTCACAGCTTTGCCTCTCTCGGCTACAAAGGAAATGTAAAGAGAGTAAACTTACTGCTGAAGCTGAGGCATCTAGAGAGTGCGTCAACAAATTCAGGTCTCATTTCAATGACTAGGTCTCTGCTTTGCTCAAGCCTATCTTTCCGTTAAAGCATTGCATCGTGAATCATGTTGGTGACACCGTCGGTGTCTAAGGTATAGAGCAAATCACAGATCCATTGCCTGTCTAAGTGGACCCAGTCTCGCTCATCAGGGAGAAAGTTGAGTAGTCTGGGGATGTCTCTCGCATAATCGAGGAAGTCCTGGACTGTAAGTCCCTCTATGTGAGGCACTGCGGACACTTTGACGTCTTCTCTTCTGATGTACTAAGAAGACGGTTACAATTAAGGAGAGATGCTTACCTCCTTCTTTTCTCTTATGATGGACTTGAAGAAGTAAATGTTGGTTGAATCAGGCTTGGGTAAGAAGGCCCGACAATCCTGGGTGAGAAAGTTGTAGAGCTCTTTCTTGCTTTTGCACTTCTAAGCTAGTTCTTAAACATTGATGCCAGTAAGTTACGCTTGGTTCATTAAATTCTAATAGGAGGGTGCCATCAGCCGTTTTAAATAGCCAAATATTGGCTCATGAAGACAGCACTGTTACTATAATGAGATAGTCATTTTCACTATTATGAAATGCCTTCAGCATGATCCGATTTCCGCATGCGGATTTCCTACCAGCACCAAAGTAATTCATTATTAGGAAATTAAGCACTGAACTTATGGAATCAAGTTCTAAAAAGAGATAGTCTAAGCTGGTTGAATTTTTCCAATAAGAGGAAGAAGATAAAAGCTCTAGTAGTTCAGATAGTGAGCGAAGCTCAAGTAGTGAAACAGATGATGAAAGCAATACTGCAGATTACATAACAACCAATATGTTATACTAAAGGAACATTACAGTTGCTGATGTTGAGATAGAGACTGTAAGTAAAAGAGAGATGCTTAACTACTACTATGATCTGGAAGATTCATTAGAATCTTTGAATTTCAAAGGCTTTATTATTGATCCTAAGGAAACCTATAGAGTAAGTAAACTAGGAGGATTTAAGGAATCGTTACTAGATGGCCACTAAATATAGACTCTTGGCCAGATCACACTTGAGATCTACACTGACTATACCTAATCAGAATTAGAACCTTAAGGTATGCTCGAAAGAGCCCCTTTAATTGATGAAGGAATTAGAATAGAAAGTATTAGAGAACCATAAAATGAAAGATTCACTTCCAGTCTTTGGATAGCATACTTAGCTTTAAGCTATAGTGCCTCGAAGATAATTCAAGATCATGAGGAAAGAAAAGGAGCTGTAGCAAAAAGAGCTAAAGCTGGCTCAGGAATCTCAAAGACTAAGGATGTCTGAAAAGCTAAACTGCTAGCAGATTATGAAGAGGCTTGGCATTTCATACTATAAGTTAAGAAGGTATCTTAACAATCCCTTAAAAAAAGCGAATTTTTGGAATCTTAAGTAAGTTAATAGAGGCAAGTATAAGAAGCTGCACTGCAGGGCTCGCACTCATATAGTGAATATGCTTACTTATGACTAAGTGCCTATCTAAATATCAGATATACAGAAAAGCTTAGTGTCAAAGATCCAGCTTCACTGTTCTAAGTAGATGATTCGAAGGTTCCTTAAGAATGAACTAATGATGACATATAAGTAAGTTAAGTAGATAACGAACCTTCATAACAATAACAGTATTAAGCTTCAACGCTAGTATGCAGCCTAACAATTCATACTCTTTCTAAGTGATGGCAAGAGAATTATTAATATTGATGAATCTGTATTGCACTAGACTGATGAGAGAAGAAGAGGCTGGACAGCTCCTTATGTTAAGAATAGAGTTACAAAATCTTAGAGGCTTAGTTAAATGAACTTGATTATTGGAGTGCAAGTACTGGAGAGTTGTTCTATACTGTGAATAGGGGAAGAATTAATTAACACTCATTTATGTACTTCTTGTTCAAGCTTGCGCTTACATTGGATGATATAGATTTGGAGTTGAGAAAGAATACTGTTATCATGATTGATAACGCTCCCTATCACAGATCTTATGAAGTAATGGCAAAGTATGACATTCTCAAATTACCACTCATGTTTCTTGGGCCTTATCATTACAGGTTAGCTCCAGCAGAGCTTATTTACTCTTGATTAAGAACAGAGACCTGAATCCTTTGAATACGAGAGGTTAATCAAAGTAAGTTATGATAAGTTAACCCTTATAGAGGTTATTGGGCCGCCTTTATGAAAGAGCTTGGCATGAATATAAGTAGAATAAATCAGAATCTTGTTAGAAGATTCTATTATCATGTCTTAACTGCTGCTTTGGAATCTATCTCACTTAAAGACTTGTGACTATATAAGAAGATTTGTGCTTAAGTATTAAGTAAGGTTTATTAGTGGTAAAAATCGTAATCATATAAGATAATATTCAAAGCCTTTTTATCATATGAATTTACTTATAAAGTTTATGTCAAACTTTTCCTTATATGACTTAATTCCTTATATCAAGATTTTTTATAGTTTTATTTCCCATAAAAGCTTTAGAATTAATGAGCCAACTTTACTATTTATTTGTATTTGAACAAGAAAAAATTTAAATAATATATCATATTATTTAAAGTAGATTTCTTATAAGAGATGTATTAAATTTTATCAAATAATTTTCAAATAAGTTAATTTCATGTTTATTTAGTATTTTTAAATATACTTATGTTCATTTATTTGGCTATATATATAATATAATTAGATTTTAATTTATATTTAAATAAATACTTTTAATTATAATAAATAGTTATTTGAAATAATTTTGCTTGGATTAAGGAAATAAAGGAATAAAAAATGAAAATTATACTAAAAATTATATCTTATTTAATCTTAAAATTTATTTGATAATCAAATTACATGGATAAAGTATTGCTGAATGATAAATGTAAAAGTATATATCAAGAATTAGATATGATCCAATTTTTATGAATGTTCAAAATTTATATAAATTTACAAGTAAATAATTTATATATAATCATAAAATTATAGATTGATTATCTTCAAAATATAAAATAAAACTTATATTAAAATTAAAATTAAAAATAAATTTTAATTTAATTAAAATTGAATAGGAAATTAAAATTTTCCTTTAATGCCCTTACTGGTTCAATAAATGAACCTTTTAATGCCCTCTATGTTTGAAAATAAGTTTCAAAAATTAATAAAACTTAAGATTATTGGAGTCCTATAGATTTAGGAAATGTAAAAATTAACTTCCTTGATGAGAAGTAAGTTAAATTAATCAATAAAAAAAATTGATTAAATTAAATTAAAAAATTTAATATTTTAAAAATGCTACCAACAACAACCTCAATCCTTAGCCATATTTTGTAATAAAGTTACAAAAATTTAACAAATAAAGAATATATTTAAAGATTAATCAAATTCAAATGCTTAAGATTACTATTATTATGTGCAGTGTCTCTTGAATCGTAGTTATATTCCCCTAAGAGTTTGGTAATGCCGACACCAAGGGCTGCGTACCTTTGTAGATTCAGAGTTTGTTTTTCGCCGCCAATCTAGACATGTGTTAAAAACCATGTTCTATGCGATAATGTAACGAGCAATCCAAAGAATACCCCCTTGAGATGAACACGCTGCTTATAGCGCTCGCCTGGCCAGTGGGTAGTGTTCTACTAGGTACCAAACTCTTTGGATCCAGTTTTTTGTATCTTTGCTTTTTTTTATTTTTAATATTTTTAGGAGTTAATTTCCAAAACATGAAACAGAATGATTGAATTGCATAATTGAATTGCAAATTTATGATAAAAATTTTTAATTTCTAACAATTTAATAGCATTGCATTTCTTGAATCAATGATCGCTAATGCAAATTATTTTAGGCAGAATTTACAAATCTATCACTCCATTTACAAATAAATCTGATTTCAATTGAAATTTTGTTCAACTTATTTTAGAATAGATATAATTACAATTAGATTACAATTAGAAAATTTAGAATTAGTTTTAGACCTCTGAAAAAATATAAAGGTAAGTATATTTATTTTATTATAGACTAAAATAAATATTAAATCCTAATTTTATAATTCTTAGTAATTTTTATTATAAAAAACTTCCAAAGTATAAATAGAAGCATTAAGATTATGATCTTTTAAATATAAAATTAAATAAATATATATTATATTTCTTAATCCAAAATAATATGATATACAATAAAAATATAAACAAAGCTAAATTAATAAATATTTTCATCTTTTTTGTTACAAGCTGATATATTTTGAACCCAAATTATTGATAAATATCAGATTATTATTGCTTCTAAATTTATTAAATGATTAAGTTTTATTATAAATTTATATTTGTACTTTATTAGGGTAAACTAAAGTACATTTTATTTACTTTTAAATTTAAATTAGGAATAATATTTTTCATATAAATATTATATGTTATTTAAATATGTTTATACAAAATAATTAATATTTTAAATATAGATAGCTATATTACTTAGATTATTTTTGTTTATATATTATATTGGAAGTCAATTAATTGATATAAAAAAGATATAATTTATAAGTATATGTTGCTAAAATTACAGTTTTATCTTATAGTTATTATAATGCAATTTCTAATTAAAATTTGGATTTTATTTTTTTTTCGAATAAATTTAATTTTTTTATATTTTACTTATATTTGAGAATCAATCCTCAAATTTTAGATTTGCAAAAGGAAATTTTCTCGGTATTTTAGAATTGGAACTGTGTCGAATCTCAAATATTTTGAATTGAGTAGTCTAATTTGAGAATGAAAGTTTATTGTCTTGAGATCATTTTGTGAATGTCATATGATGCAATTTGAAATTTCTGCGATCAATTTGTTTCCAATTCTCAAATTGCTTAAGATTGAATTCACAATTTTATTAAATTGTAAATAAATACATAAATAAAAATAAAATAATGCATTTTTTATTAGAATTTATTTAAGAATGATATAAAATGATGAAATAATTAAAATATAAAGATTAATTTATTTTATATAGTTTAAATACAGATTTTGACCTAAGAGTATAAATATCTTAAAAATTTTTATTTTTATGCAAAAAATATGATGATAAATTATAAAATAGTAAAATTGAGAAATTTGAGAAATATAAATTATTTGCTTATCAATATGTAAATTTATATCGATATTATAAATACTTTATGTATAAATTATAAATATCATAATACATTGTTTTTTATTTGTATGGATTAAGAATTGATGAATTTCTAACTTTATATGGAATTAAATTTATCTAAATTAATATAAGCTTAACAATAAATGCTTATAGCCCTTCAAAACCCCAAAACCCCTGCTCGATTAAACTTGGGATTTTATTGCACTGGTTGGAAGTAATGACCGCAGGCAAGAGAGACATGAAGTCTATGCTTTTGCAGGAATTGAGAGCTAAAGCAAGTGTACATGAACGAGACTATGGTCCTTTTAATTCCATCATAGTAGTTAAGTTTTAAATTTAATAGTATTAATAATTTAATTAAAATTTGAATTAAGGAAAAGAGGGAGGTTCAAAACGAGTGCCCCTGAACCTTGCAAATGACTCAACTCAGCTCACAGATGTCAAAAGTAGGGTAGGACCACATATTCTTCATCTACGCACTGTGCTCTATCCAATGGTAAAGTATGGGACCGAAATAAAATTCGAACTTTTTTCCCACATTACTGATCATTGGATACTGCACTTTGAAGGCCCTATAATAAGTTAAATTGTGAAGTTTGAATTTCGCTATTTATCGATATTAAATCATCACTATACCAACTTATAAATTTATCACGCATATATGTATTGGGGTTTTGGGGTTTATATATATATAAAATAACTATTCCAACCTATAATAAATTTTTCTTTCATGTATTGATAAACTTTTATGACTTAAATTACTTTTTTGCTATTGACATTCGTTTTCTGATATAAATCTGCATTAAAAATTAAAAGAATATTAATAGCTCATTCACTATTGCTTTTATTCATATCTGTAAAAATATTTGGATAAATTATGATTCTTTTCACATAATAAGTACTCCATATCAAATTATATTTATAATAACAAATTATTAACAATTCATTTTTTTAAAAAAGCTTCTAATTACTGCTTAATAATTGAATATTTTTATTATTTTAATAATTAATTTTCAAATTATTAATCATTGTTTCCATAATGCATAATGAGAATAAATATCAAATGCCTAATAAATATGGCAAGGATCAAGTTTGATTACATAATGCCAGCCCGTTTATAGGAAGAATTCATAAAATTCAAAATAGCTAGAAAATATGTATTCTAATTAACAATTAAAAAATATAAATTACTAAAGGAATAATTGCAAGATCTAAATAATAAAAAACAAAATTTATCCAAAATATTATTGTATAATTATATGAAGTCCTTTTAAAAATTATCAGTTTGAGAAAGAAAATAGGCAAAATAAAATTTATAAATCTCAGAACATTAACGAACTAAACTAAAAGAAATTAATGAAATGGCCGACAAATAATTGATTGTTTAGAGATATAAAACCTTTACAGATTTTATATTGAAAAATACTGTTGAAAAGCTAAGAATAATAATAAAAACTATTAATATATGGTAAATTAAAATGGTAATTTTTTCAACAGGCTAATAGAAAAACTAGAATTAAAAAAAAAACAGAGGTATTTTGAAACTAAATAAATTACTATTGTAGGAATAGATTTGGGAAAATAATTTATTATTAATAAAATAAATAATTAAAATCTTGGCAGTTAACTTTGTCCTAGCCTAGACAATATGGTACTTGTTCGATAGAGAATTCAAAATTAGCTGGACTTTACTATTGGCGGTACCCCTCTATCGCATTTCTGAAGTGAGATAACTTGAGTTTAATTTTTGGTGATTTGTTTAGTTGATTTTGTCGCCAAAAATTAAACTCAAGTTATCTCGCTACAGGTATGCGATAGAGGGGAACCGCCAATAGTAAAGTCCAGCTAATTTTGAATTCTCTATCGAACAAGTACCATATTGTCTAGGCTAGGAAAAAGTTAACTGCCAAGATTTTAATTATTTATTTTATTAATAATAAATTATTTTCCCAAATCAAATCTTCCTACAATATTATTATTATTAACACGATATTATAAAACTACAATAAAACATGAAAATAAAAAATGCTGCTCATTTATGAATCATATTAACCATAACATAATAATTAAATAAAATATGTGTAAGGCTTTTAAATAGAGATTTATGTTATAATCTTTTGATATTATGATACCATAATAAAATTAATCATAGCAGATTATTATTCAAATTCTAGAATAAAATTATTGAAATTTTTGTAAAATTGATATATAACAAAAATATCATTAGATTCATTAAAATATTGATAAGTTAAATATTTGAGTGAAAGATAAAAATTAAAAAATGGAGATAGTAATTTCAGTAATTATGTATTTTTTAGTTAGCTAGTGAGTATTAAGAAATATTAAATTAATTTATAAATTATGCTTACATTAACCTACAACTTAAAATAAGACATACCTAAAATTTAGTAATTAATTCAAAATATATAATTTATTAAAAAGAAAACTTGTAATAATTTAAACGAACTGCATTATGCATTTTAAATCTAATGTTAAAATCATTATTATTCAAAGATTTTTGATTGTTTAATTAGCCGTTTTACCAATAACACTTCAAGGTATCTTAGCTGAATATTTTGATTTATAAATTTGATAATATCTTTAGTGTTCATAGACTCTTTTTATTTTTATGTAATTTTCCACTCCTTTTGAAATTCATTGATAATCATAATATTATGCATGAATATATTGAAATTAAAAATTATTACAAATTATATATAAGTAGAATATATTTACTGAAATATATATATATATATGATTGGAATATGTTCAAAGTTTTTATTTAAAATTAATGCCACATAATTTTATTATTTTTTATCTTATTTATTTTTAAAATATGCTTGGAATTTGATTATTAAATTAAATATTTAAGATTAATTTATCATTATTTTAAAGCCTATTCTCAAACAACTGAAAATAAAAAATATGTTTTTATTTTTATATATAAAAAAACACACTTACCTCATGGTGTATTATTATTAATATTATTATTATTGAAACTCACTTGAAATTAATAATGGGGCTTAAGCTAACCAGATAGTAATTAGATTTTTATTTCATCAATTTGACTTTCAACATCATCAGTTAACTCTCCCTATAGTCATAGTGTATAATAGTTACAATTATTATTTTATAAAAAGTTTAGGATCATTGTTTATTTCTTTTGAAGTATAAATAAAAATCAGTAATATAAAAAGACTACAGCTTATTCTTATATGTTTATTTTTATATTAATTAATCCCTGAGTTAATTGACATGTAAAATTATGGTAAATAATTATAATAGTTTTTAAAAAATACAATTTAATTTAAATACATTAATATTTCATATATTTGAAAATTAAAAATGACAACAGCTGAATTTATTTTAAGATATTGTCCTACAAAACATTCTTTTTCTGTATTACTTATTAGATATATAACTTTTCATAATTGCTTTTAATTATTATTGATTAAGTATTAAATGGAAATATCTTACTGAATACTTTAATAATGTTAATTTATTAACATAAAATAATTTTTTCTTCTGTAAAAAACTGATTTTCTCATAATAATTCAATTTAATTAAGTATATTATATAAGTAAAATACAGTTTATTAAAAATCTATAGATTATATTTTAAGAGAATAAAAAAAGGGTTTTCAAGAAAATTAATTTATTATATATATATATATATTTATGATTCCCAAGATTATATTTGACAGTAAACTTCGAATTAATATATGCAGTATGTTTAAGATTCAATAACTGAATGGATTATTATATGTAGATTTCCATCCTTACTATAAATATAAGTAAATAATATAATTTTATAAGAATAAGTTTCACAATAAATAATTTATCTTATTAATCTATAAATTTATATAAATTATTAATATAAAATAAAATTTATCTTAATAGATAATTAAAATATAAATTTAATAATAAAATTTACAATTCAAAGAAATAGGTTAATATTTATAAAAATAAAGAACAATTAAATATAAAAAACACTTTTAATAATCGTTAGAATGTGAGTGACGAAAGTTATGAAAAAAGTAGTAATTAGTCTAGCTATATTAAAAAAACTAATTCATATCACAAGCTCAACCCTTCTTATGTCAAATCTTTCATGATATATATATATATATATAAAATAATCATTATTTTATTTAGAAAAACTTGGTTAATATACCTTATTAATACAGAGTAAGAAAGTAGTTTCAATGATATTTAATGAGGGAATATACAAATTTTATAGAAGTATTTATAATTTACAATGACTTACATAAATAAACATAGGCTATAAATAGATACGTTTAGACTTCAAAGCTTAATATTTATCATACCTAATTTCTGACTCCGAAATTTATTTATTTATATATTTATTATGAATATAATGTAATTAATAATATAACAATAAATAATTTGCTATAAAATATGTAATTATCATTTTTAATATTACAATAAACATTATTTTGCTTAATTTTTCATCTTATAAAGTAGTTATTCTTATCATATATAAAGAAATAGTTTCTGGTAAGAAATAAATTAATAGCATCATATAGTAAAATATAGATTTAAAGAATAGGAGCATGAATAAAAAATAAGTAAAAATTATACTAAATCTTGTTAGCTCGAATATAATATCTTATTTGTATATAAATCAAAAAATATATCTATCATAAAATAAAATTAAATGCTAAATATTAAAAAAATAAATTATATTAAAATATTTAAGGGGTTTATGATATATTATATAAATCTAAACAATAATTATATCATAACTACATAACGTTAAAAACACAATAAAATATTAAGGAAATAGTATATTTAAAAAATTAATTACTAAAAAATTTTATTGATTTAGTTAAAAAAGAAAAATAATCTATATATTTTTTTAGAAAATAAAAAAAAAATTGAAATAATTTTTGTGTTAGAAAGTAAGGATGCTTTATACAAAAATATATTATAATACTTTAGGAATATTTGAATTTTTTTGCATTTTACAGTGGTAAACCCCAAAACCCCATTGAGTTATAAATCGGAGGTCGATCGAGCATATTAATAATCAATTAAAAGTTAATTTTATATTATATTGAATAGATTATAAAAGTCAATCAATTCTAACAATCAATCAAAGTTATCATTAAGTATTATGATTAAGTTAATAATTTTGAAAATCTATAGAAAATTTAAACATCTTTTTGAATATATTACAAAGAAAAATTTCTTAGAAAACACTATATTTTTTATATGATTTTTTTCATGCTAAAAATAGTTGTATTGATTCTGTGAAGATATATAACATATATAAATAAGAGGTAAGTTAGTTCACATTTATTTAGTATTATGATACTTTCTATAAAAATATTTAGATTTTTTTCTAAAAAAACTCTAACAAACCCTACCAAAATTAATTTCCAGACCAATATGTTTATCCTATTTTAAGCTATATTTTTATGTCTAAAATTCAAAATTACTATTCAATTATAAAATCGATATAAACTACTATGTTTACGATGGTTATTATTTGAAAATTAAAAAGTCAAAACTTATTTAACTTCTTAAATTATTGATAGTATTTCCAGCCTAAATGAAACTAATTCTATTTAAAAGTTCTAAAATACAGAAAGAATTATACTTTTTTTACAAAAATTATTTTTACTTAGAATAAATTAATTTATATTGCATTATACAATATCTAACAAGGTATTTTGATAACATTTAATTATGGAAGGATTTCTAAAAATAATAATTTCAGTTTATATTAAAATAAAAATTTTAAGGCATATTTATTCTATGATTTATAACTATTTACTAGTTAATTTCTTTCATTGATAGTTTATCTTAAAAGTCTAATTTTATAAATTTAATGAAAGAAATTAAAATAATTTTAATTGAAAAAAAAGATTTCCTTTACTATCATCAACTTACTGTTGACAATTTAAGAAAAAATTTATTGCTAAAGAAATTAATTTTAATCAAATTAAGTTAATATATAAAAGATTAAATTGAGACAAAAATGAAATAACTTCAGTCTAATGAATTAAAATTACTAAATTTATTTTTCAGTATAAAAATTTACAATCAACTTTCTCTATCTCATTATTATAGTTTTTAGATTATTTTATTGTTGATAAATTTGCAAGCTAATCTGTCTCTAAAGTAAACTTTGTAAGATTTATTGTCAAAATTAAAATAAAGTATACTTTATCTCTTCATTTGTCATATAAGGTTTAGTGTAAGACTTTGAGTAACACTTGTATATTAATTAAACGGGAAAATATCACTACCTACTGGTGATATAATCCCGTCTAAAAATATTCTGATAAATGTAAGTTTTTTACTAGGTAAATAAACATACGATTGTATAGTCTTTATATCAAAAATTTTAGATAGGATGATTTGGCATATTAAAGTCCCTGAAATTTATCAAATACAGCTTTATAAATCATTAGTAATTTTATAAAGTACTTAAACATTGGCTCAATTAAAGTTGATTTTTCTAATAAAATATTACTATTTGTTAGAGTTTTAATTAATTAAATTATAAGTGATTTTTATTACTGATTACAATATAATATTAGTTTAATAAATTAAATTGATAGATTTTGTAAGACATTGTTAGAGTTTGCTTGACTTTTTATTTTAACTTATAATAGAAACTAATTTAACTTCAAAATGATTTTTACACTTTGTGACAAATATAAGAAAAACATAATGAATATCAAATCAAGCTATGAAGAACAATTATATACAAAATTCAAAATACTCAGAATATAGATTTTTTTTTCATAAAAGCAATTATCAAAGATAATCGAAAGATGAGCACAATTAAAATTCCGTAGCATATAAAATGGATGACGAAAAATATTAAGATGATTTGGTCTAATGCAGAAATACTATTTGGATTGTTAATAGTCAATTTAGTATAATAGAATTAAAGTTGGAATCTCTAACGAGCATCCATATGAAGAGGTTTATCTTTGGTCTCTAATTCACCTTTGGACTAGGCCTATACAAAATACGTTCTGCTTTTAATGCTTTGTTTAAAAAGATCGTCATTTCAATGTTTTAAGACACATACTAATGACATTCCGTAAATTTAATATGAAAGTTTAAATTAATTAATAAAATAAATCACACTTAAATGAATATTT